>JABGLZ010000549.1:0-29353 GCA_014705045.1 Colletotrichum theobromicola | reverse complement strand
AAGGAAGGCGGCGAGCAAGAGAGAAAAAAAAAAAAACGTAGGGGGGAATAAAGGAAGGCGAGACAGGGCACCCAAGAAAGAGCGCGACACAGGCCAAGGCAGGCACCTTCGAGGTTTGCCAACGCCAGCGACTCGCGTCTCGCCGGGAAATGTTTTGCTTCCTTTCCTCTCGTCCCAATGCGACAAAATGCCTGCTTAATGGGATGGGTAACAGCTTGCAGAGAGAAATAAGGAAGGAAATGGTAGGCAAGTGAGTGATGAAGCAATGCCTGCCTGCAGTGCAGCAATCGCGAACGTCGCGCATCCACAATAGCAAGCATCAACTTCATCAACCACCAGCCATCAAAAGACGGCACAGCATCATCAAAAGCAGCTCACGAGATAATCAGAACAGAACTTACAACTTTATCGGCGGCCCGGGGGTGATCGGGATGGGGGTGCGAGGATTGGAAAAAAGGGTACGACTTTCGGGGCGGCGGCGGGAGGGAGGCAGGAGCTGCTCGGGTCGGGGCAGCTGGACAGGAGCAACAACAAAAACGAACAGCGGACAGAGAAAGGGCAGGCCGATGGGGACCGGCCAGCAATAGGCAATCAGAGAGGCTGAGCGAAGGGTGGTCCGGCTTGGTCTTACCTAAGGCTAGGTGAGGTATCCGTAGAATGAGTGGAAAGTCTCTCAAAACGCAACGCAGGAATCACGCTCAATGTGCGCGCTGCTGCAGCTGGATCTGGAGTCGGGTTTGGGGGAGGGTGCCGGTGGATGAACGGGAAATCGGGCGAGTCTTTCTTGCTGTTGCCAACGACTCGCCAAAATCGCCCTCTGTCCCTGATTCTGCCGCTTGATTGGTTTCAGAGCCTGCTCCAAGGAAATGTTCCCAGACGCGCCACCTGGCCGTTTCTGGTTAGACTCGCCTGGACCTCGTGTAGCCGAGAGCCGGAAGAAGCCGATGGCCCAATGAGCTGCGAGTGTTAGCATCGTAGTAGGAGGCAATGGATCCCCCGTTAGTGACATGCAGGACATCCCTCCCATCACTACCAGATTGGGGCCCACCCCTTAGCAACAGCGTATTGGTGGTGTGCCTGCAGCCTCCTCTCGAGCATCTGCGTCGTTCCAGGCGGCGTGCGATTGTGCTGATAGTGTTGGTGTTGGTGTCGGTGTCCACATGGCCTCGTTTGCCAGTCTTCTTGTCATAGCTGCCGCAATCTCGAGTGAGCTTGCAGGATCAAACGTTGCCCTTCGTCTCATCACGCTTTCTTTGCTGAGCATCAGATCCAACATATGGCGTGACCCAGCCGTTTCCCGAAGTATTGCCGTCTGGCACCGTCCATTCCTCGTGCTCGATGACCTTTGACCAGTATGGTCTTTCCGAGAACCCATTCGGCTTGTCTGATGCTGCCATGCAGCTCACGTCGATCCCGATTGACAATCATTCGTCTCACCCCTGCCTGCAGCAACACCACAGAGCCACGAGCCAGCCTCAAGCCAAGAGACCTACGAGTCAGTGATATGGCTGCGCAAAAGAGCGCCAGAGCCAAATGGAAATAATGTAGCAAAGTAGAACAGGTACCTGAGGTATGATGATCTCGCTCATGTGTTCTCAGAGGCTGCCTCAAGCACTCGCTTGAGGAGCAAGGCGCAATCCGCCAAATTTGTTGGCATTGCTGAGCAAGATGCTGACCGCTTGGTGAGGTTTGGAGTAGGTGATGACATTTAACGGCAAAGGTTCCCGGAGGGAAGACAGGAAATCCTTCAGCATAGCCAGCCTTTGTTTGGAAGGGAAGTCGGCTGCGTGCTGGGCGGGGAGGAAGAGATGATGCTGCCGCCATGTATGTTGATCCGATCTGGCTGACGTCGTACAAGGTATGACAGAACGAGGCCAGAAGAAAAAGTTCGTGCCGAGATATGGGCTGAGTGTCAATGGCCCGATGCAGTCCGCGGCGATGCGAGGTTGGCAGCTTGTCACACCAGCAGACCAACTTGAGGTGATGGCAGCCCTGAGAATCCCAATCACAACCGCAGGGGTAGTGAACCCGATTCTCGATGTAAGTGGGGGTTGCTGGCTCGATGCAGATCTTGGGATGAATTGCTGGACGCTGGGCGGGTGATGAAATGATGGTAGCAGTCGACCATTCCAGAGCAGATCAAGACGACTTGCCGCCCGGTTTTGGCTGTCCTTGTACAAGCGATAAAAGCTGCATCTGAGGACTGCCGCTGTCGTTCGTTGTCCATGGTTGCTTGCTGCAGGATGCCCCGCCAATGAAGCCCAAGGAACGCCAATGCGGTAAAGGCGCATCCTTCCCAGTAACATGGCTCAGGTCGTGGCGGGCCACCCACCAGTCCGAATCGCCCAACCCCGGTGCCAACAATTGCCAACCAGCCTTCATCAGCAGCGTAAACGCTGCCAGGGGACCTTGGGAGATGTCTCAACCCCTCTCACTCCCAGCAGGCGCAAATCGAGACAAAGACAACCGTAAAAACACTGGGGGATTTTCGACGGAAGAACCAGATCGTACCGTGTAAAGGCACACAGGTAGGTAGGGTCCGGGCTGTCCTCAGGGTTTGTTTCGTCATTTGTTGGCGGGATCCCATGTCTGGCGTGGTTTGGCCTGGCCCGGTGCCGGGCCCGTCATGGTAATGGTCCGCATGGCTGGTCCTGGAAGTGTCTCTGCTCGAGCCTGCGCTTTCGGGCTACTTTGGTGCCCCTTTTGGCGCCTTCTGGTGCATGAGGTTTTGGGCCGGGATCGGGCGTGAATTTGATTCGCACCAGGTTGATTTTCTCGTTCTGTTTGATCGTGTGGTCGGAGTGACACTGACTTCAGGTGATGGCGGACGGTCTGGCCAGTGGCCGTAACTGAGGGATGGAGACTGTGGCCAGAGACGGCAGACACCCTTGTCGACCCCGTCCGTGGAGTGGCCCCAGCCAGCCAGCCAGCCAGGACTGCTTCGACCCTTTGTGGAGGGAGTCTACCCTCTCTGCGCGTCCTCCGGGTTGACGGGCTGCTAGAATTGCGAGAATTGCGAGAATTGCGGGAGAATTTCCATCATTCCGGGAAGCAATCGTCTGTCGCCATGGCCGTCATTTTAGAGGTCTAATCGTGCTGAGTTTGGTGTTGAAGAGGTCGAGGTCGACGTGCGACTTATACGTCCCCGACTGTGGGAAAACGGTTGTGAGGGCCAGTCGGAGGTACCGTTTCCAGGTCAGTGAAATCGAAAGAGGGCGACAGATAGAGCCGCGAGTACGCAGCAACGCAGATGGGAGCAGCTTGAAAGACGGCAAACAGCAAGAAGAGGACGATCAGTGGCGGCAGGAAGGTGAGGAAAAAAAATGAGAGAAAGAGGAGAGGAACGGGGGCAGGTTGGGCGATTTATGTGAAGTACATGGCAAGAGGTACCCTTACCTGCCTGTCTCCTCCTCCTTCCAGCCTGTGCTGTGTGTATGTGTGTGTGTGTGCTGTGTGGCCATGTCCATCCACCACTTACCACCTGCACTTTACAGTGCCTGCCTGTCCTTGCCTCACGGTGCCCCAGTGCCTGCCCGTCTTTTGCTGCCACCCGACACAATCAATAGCAGGTGCTCTGGATAAGCTGCTCTTTCCTTCCCAATTACCTACTACCTTACCTACTTTACCTTCCGATACACGAGCTGCTCCTGCCCAATTGCTTCGGTTTAGAAATCCATGGATATTCAAACAATGAGGCAGGGAAGGAAAGGCTCGGTAGATAGAATCGTGGTACCCTGTTCTGGTTAAATCAACCTGTTGTGTGACTTCCAATCACTGAGGACTGGATGGACGCTCTTTCTTCAGCTCAATCCGTCAGGGAATGAACCGGCGTTGGCTAGAGGCGTGGCATTGCATGGCTGCCCCTCTCTTGTCCCGTCCCCGTCACCTCTTCACAGCTCCGTCCCATTTCAAGGCCAATTCGATAGATGTCTCGCCATTCGATCTGCATTTGCATCCTTTTTGCTTGCTTTATTTCTCTTCAGTGCCTCCCATCTTTTACTTCTTCTCCGTCTCCCACTGCCAATGCTACCCTCTCGAACTTGCCCTCAGACTGATTGACTGATTGACTGACCACGGCAAGGTCGTCATATCGCCAGTCTCATACTTTCTCGCTTCGGCTTGACCAATATCCACGTGTGCCCCCTTTCCCCGTTTTATTACGAGAAACATGGCCTGCCTCCCCGAAATCCCCCAGCATTGACCGACATCAGCGATTCCTACCTCATCTCACCTCGTCGCCTTCTCCGATCGTCCTCCCCGTCATGTCATTCAGCATTCTCGGTCTCGCGGCCTCCTCCGTTCATGGCATCTTACATGCACAAGCAATTGAAATCAAACCAATCCCCTCCATGCCGGCCCTTCTGTTCAATTGCACAGTCTCGCCACGCTGGCTGACTGTCGGAAGCTAACTGGCTGGCTGGGTGCCTGGTCGGTTGGTCTGCTGGACGGCCGTGTCTGTCACGCCTCCGGGATGGGTGGCTTTTTTTCATCCTCTTTCTTTTACCTTTTCCTGTCTCATTTCCTTAGTGGGTGGAATGAATGTGCCTCGACACCTTCATCTGCCTGGATTCCCATGGATTGCCCCGTCCTATCCTTTACCTCCTCGGCTATCCAACCTGTCCAGATCTTTCACACAGTACATGCACCACAAGGTATTTCACATTGCCATCCCTCGCCGTGTGTTCGGGGAGCCCAAGGTTGTCTCCATCCGTGTATGTCACCACGCCCAGCACCGGCCCCATCCGGGAGATGATGGGACGAGAGACGAGACGCAGAGTCGCAGGCTGCCGTCTTGTGCCTGCCAGCTCGATTCATCCAAATCCATTTATCCCTGCCCACGACGCCTCCCACTCGAGCCTGTACGACCCTCATCATGAACAATTACTGTTTGCCTTTGGCCCGTCCAAGTTCCTGTACCGTTCCGCATTGGCTTCACCGCTTGAGCCGATTCGGACGCATGCCTGGATGGATGCCATGGCTCCCCCACCTTTGCACTTTTGGTGCCATGGCCAAGCATCCAAGATGCCGGGCCTCCCACCTTCTATCTCACCCAGTCTGACGAGCCCTCCCGCCTTCTGTCTTCACCCAGAAGTGACAGCAGGGGCACATTGGCACGATATGCTTCAGTCCAGTTGGTCGAAATAGCTTCGCTGGCATGAAAGTCATGGTCACGAAATTCCGAGCACTCCCTGAAACACAGCGGTGGTGATGGTCCTCTCCTGGTGGTTGCCGATCTGCCCAAGATGAGGGAGACCAGGCCAAGGGGAAGGGCCCGAATCAATCTGACCATCGCTGTGCGTCCAGCCATCTTCGATCTCGACCCACCTGGCCTCAACGTGACCCCAGGCTGCCACAGCCATGTTCGTTGGCGTCGCTACTCCTGTCATGAGCAAAGTTTCCGGGAGATTTTCAAAGTGTGATTCTGGTGCATGGTAAGGATGTGTCGGCTTCAACCCGACCAACAGAGCGCACGAGACGGTCGATCTTGGAATATCCAGCAACACAAACGTGAGCACTTTGAGGATGAAACCTGCCGCTCTCTGATCATTCGCGATGCTAAAAAATGGGGGGCGCCTTACAGGATGCTGCGACGAAATGAACCGTCTCATGAAAGCTCATACTTGGTGCGGAGAGGACAGCAAAAGTGAGTTTGGCCGCGGACCACTGCTCTGGACCTTGCAACATCGAGGTGCCATCGAGACGGACGAAAAGAGAAAAGCAATTGAAATCTTGGGCAGAGTTCGTCGAGTCGTACCTTTCCTCACTGCCTCACTACCTACCTTTTGGAGATCTTCGGACCTGCCTCCTGCAGGCGGCGAGCCCCTTCCCAGTCATCAGTCCAATCCCCATGTCCCCCACCTCTATTTTGGCTTAGGTAGGTTTGTGTCTATGTTCCCTGTTCTGTCTGCCCGCCCTGCACGCCCGCCCTGTGATGGTTCAGTGAGTCTACACTGGGCTGGGCGGGCTTTATTAGTGGAACGGAGGGAATATACAGTGTATCGTCGTCTAGCGCAAACGTCGGGCCCCATAGAAGCAGTGGAGCGGGGGCACAGACCTTGTACATACGGCGCCATCAACCTGGATGCCCGCTGTCTCTTGATGATTTATTCCCCTTCCCCTGTCTCAGTCACAAGCGTTGGGATGTAGTGACGGTTGCGCTTGACGGACATGTTCTTCATCATTTTCAGCACGTCATTTGGTCGCTGCTCGCTCACCTTAGCTGGGGTGGGTGTGTTGGCTGCGGGCCTGCATGATCCAACAATGTGTCTACTTGTACGTTGCTTTCCCCAGATAAATAATTCCATGGCGACAGCAGCAAGTGATGTCTCCACGTGGTGTGCACTTATCTTCGTCACAACGGGGTCTCACTACAAATGACTGAAATTCAACACCTTGTTCGATATCAGCCAAGCCAGAAACCATGGCTGTCGATATCTATCGTCCTCAAAATCCCCTGCCACGCCGTGAAAGCCCATGGCTTATCCAACGTTTCCCATTGGAAAATACCATCAACATCAGACCTGAACAAGCTTGCCTGTGAAAATTTGGACTTCTCGCGATGGCAACTTTGTTAAATTAGCCGCCTTACCCAGTAGTAGGTATTCAAGGCATTCTCCAGGAGTTAGAAAGGAATCTCAACAGTGTTTATAGTTCTCCAAAGGTTGCAAATCTGAATCGACGTTCTCAAGCCTACACTTGCAAATAAAAGTCGGCCGGAAATGTTTCTTGGCCAAAGCATGGTTGTGATAATGTTGGTGTCATCGCCCAAAACCACAACCACATAGTGAAGGCGTCTCGGTGAACATCTCGGTGAACATATCATCAAGCCACGTGACACACTTTACGCGAAAACACGGACCACCTCCCTGCTGTAACTGAAAGCCGCCCTGCGAATTCCTTGCTGCAAGCGCCCTCAGCTGCCCGCCGTCCGCCGTGGGGTCCCACCCCAGGCAGTTGCGCCCTGTGGTGGGCTCCTCCCCGTTCCTCATCCCCTCCTGTTATGCGTTAATCGCTTATCGATAACCAAAAATTTCTTTACCTCCGACCGCGTTCGCGTCCCGCCTTTGACTTGGCTCTCTTTCTTCCCTCCCCTCCCCCTCCATCGTCAAGCCGTGAGAGCAACTGCCGACGACCCCAAACGAAACGCATACCGACCGCCGAGGACATCTTTATTGATTTTTGTTTGGACAATTCCCCTTAACAGAGCCACCATGCGTTACGTTCTCGTCTCAGGCGGTGTCATCTCCGGAGTGGGCAAGGGCATCATCGCCTCGTCCACGGGTCTTGTAAGTTTTGTGACTTGTGTTTGACGATGTTGGCTGGGCTCGGAGAAGGTCCAGAGTTTGGTGGTTAGAATGGAAGAATAAGACAGGAATGCTAATCATCGATGAACAGCTCCTGAAGACCCTTGGATTGAGGGTGACTAGCATCAAGATCGACCCTTATCTGTCGGTGAGTAAACTTCCCCTCGTGCCCCACCATCTGTGTGAAACCTGACTTTGCTGACGATGACTTGCAGGTCGATGCCGGTCTCATGGCTCCCGCCGAGCACGGTGAATGTTTCGTGGTTCGTATTAGCAGTCCAACTCAGTGCCATACCCCGCCATGAATGGGTGCAAGTGCCCCTCACTCACACCGATGAGACCAAAGGATCGGGACAGGCATGGCCTCAACTGATGACAGAAACGCTGACTTTGAACAGTTGCAAGATGGCATGGAGGTAGATCTCGGTAGGTGACCTTCCTCAGAAGAGCGACATTTGGTCCCTTTTCAGGGGCAACGCAGCCGTCATACAATGACAACCAGTCTCTGACTCGAATGCTCGCAACGCAGACCTGGGCAACTACGAGCGCTACCTGGCCATCCGCCTCACCGGCGAGCACAACATCACCACCGGCAAGGTGTACCGTCACGTCATCGAGAAGGAGCGCCGCGGCGACTACCTTGGAAAGACGGTTCAGGTGTACGTTTGAGAAGGTTGCTTGGCGGGCCTTGAGCGGCAGCTGACATTGGGCCAGCGTCCCCCACGTCACCGATGCCATCCAGGACTGGATTGAGCGCGTGGCGAAGATTCCTACCGATGATTCGGGCGAGGAGCCTGACGTCTGCATTATCGAGCTTGGGTAAGTCTTGAGTCTATTTCAAGGGGTGTTGGAAGCCAAGTCGTGGTTTTCACCTCATAAACCTCTGGGATGAATCACGTTGACTGAGACTCCATAGAGGAACTGTTGGTGATATTGAGAGCGTATGTGTTGCACTACACATTCCGCCAAGCGGCATCCACTAACATCAACCCAGATGCCCTACGTCGAGGCATTGACTCAATGTTTGTCCCCGTGAATCTTCTCCTCATGACCCTGTCGCTAAATCTCGATAGTGCGCCACAGAGCGGGAAGCGGCAACTTCATCCAGATCCACGTTTCCTACGTGCCCACCATCCACGGCGAGCAGAAGACGAAGCCCACACAGCATGCAGTCAAGACGGTCCGCAGTTACGGTCTCGTTCCCGATATGGTAAGTCGCCTCTCGCCGCCAAATCGCCGCCTCGCTGACCCCTCCAGATTGCCTGCAGATGCGAACAGCCCCTCATGGAGCCCACCATTCGCAAGATCGCTCTCCTCTGCCAGGTTGACGTTCCCCAGGTTCTGGTGGTCCGTGACATGCCCACCATCTACCAGGTTCCCCTCCTCCTGAGCGAGCAGGGCCTGATTCCCTGGCTCCGCAAGGCCGTCAACCTGGATGCTCTCCACATTCCCCAGGCTCGCATCGAGCAGGGCGAGGCCCTGTGGAAGACCTGGGCCTCCGTCGTCAGCCGCCCCTACGAGGGTGAGCTTAACATTGCCCTCGTCGGCAAGTACGTCCAGTCTCAGGACGCCTACCTCTCCGTCGTCAAGGCCCTGGAGCACTCCTCGATGCACCTCCGCAAGAAGCTCAACATCATCTGGGTTGACGCCGAGCACCTCGAGCCCAAGGCCAAGTCCGAGGACCAGGCTCAGTACCACAAGGCCTGGCACTCCGTCTGCACCGCCTCTGGCATCATTGTCCCCGGCGGTTTCGGCACGAGAGGCACTGAGGGTATGATGGCGGTTTCCAAGTGGGCCCGTGAGAACGGCACCCCCTTCCTTGGTGTCTGCCTGGGCTTCCAGACCGCCATCATCCAGTACGCTCGCGACTTCCTTAACCTTGCCAACGCCACCTCGGAGGAGTTCAACGGCGAGGCCGCCGAGAAGGTTGTCATCTACATGCCCGAGCTGAACCGCAACAACCTTGGCGGTACCATGCGTCTCGGTCTCCGTCCCACCGAGTTCCAGCCCGGAAGCGAGTGGTCTAAGCTGCGCCAGCTGTACGGCGAGGCCCAGTCGGTGGAGGAGAGACACCGCCACCGTTACGAGGCCAACCCCGCGCACGTTGAGAAGCTGCAAGAGGCCGGCCTCAACTTCGTCGGCAAGGACGAGACGGGCGAGCGCATGGAGATCTTTGAGCTCAAGAACCACCCTTACTTCGTCGGAACCCAGTTCCACGCCGAGTACCAGTCCAAGGTCCTCAACCCCAGCGTAAGATCACCTTTCCGCTTGCTTTTTGTACCCCCACCGTTGACACCCATCGCAGAGACCTTACCTCGGCTTCATCGCCGCCGCCGCCGGCTGCCTCGACGAGGTCATCAAGGAGCAGCTCGCTGCCTCCAAGCTCACCAACGGCGTCAAGCACGTCGTCTAAAACCACCACAACCACGAACAACAGCATTTTTTCCTTGCAGTTATTTCTGACAGATGGATACACACAATGGGTATAAAGTAGAACATTGGCGGGCACGAAAGAATTGGAACTCTTTTTTTCGGAATTGGCTGTCCCTTTGGAACGTTTACGCTAGAGACGCGAGGGGCGGAGGCGGGTTCTTATCTAAAATGAAGACAACAAGACACCACATGATGAAATCACGCCGCTTGTTGCTTTGACTTGGGGTGTTTCAAGGGATTAGACGGGGACTGGAAGCATTTTCTCGGCGCGGGCGTTTATGAAATCTTACCTTAAGGACCTTGAGGTAACCCCCTTCTTGGGGGCATAGCATCGTAATTTCACATCTTGAATAGAAGGCGAATTACTCTCACTCGCTCGCTTGCTTGCTTGCTCACCTGCACACACGTCTTTGCTTGCTTGATTGTGGATCCAGGTCTAAATCCAGGTGGGGCTGTTGAAGATGGAGTCGTTGTGAGTTCCCTTAGGTCTTGAAGCCTTCAACCCGGCTTTTCATATAAATTCGCACACGAAGAACTTTCTTTCGTCGACACCACGATTCAAGCTTCTTGTTGCGAGTGGATTTACCAAGCAATTTACTATCTCGACGTCTGGAACTGTGACATCTACCAGATCAATGAGATCTCTCGCCACCGTAGGCTGTGGCACTGTCCTACAGGGCCTGTCTAGAGGTTATTCACAATCCAATACTCTGAAGGTTTCAGAACGTAGGAACACCTGATCTGATGAGTCCGTCGCTTGAAGTGAAGTTTCCTGGTATGATCACCCTTTAGCTTAGTGAGGACTGAATCGATTCTCGACGCCTGAGCTTCTGACCCATCTTTATGACCCCCACGAATTGTCGCCAGAGGTGTCTATACTGAGCAACTCGTCCTTTTTATAGCAGTTTTAATGATCGCAATTACTGATTGATGGGATAGCAGTTTGGGGGCACATTATTACCCTGCGGAAGCTCTTCAGCCTTCTTCCGCCAAGAAACCAAAATTCGCTGTTCAGAAGTCTTCATTTTCTGTTCATAGACAATCAAGCTGAAGTGCCACCAACTCATTCTTCCAGGACAAACATTCATAAAGAATATGCTGCTTACAACCGACGGTTGAGTCATTGCTTTCTCTCTGTTTTGTGTTATCTGCGCTTGTTTATTTGTTTGTATCTACCTAGGTGGGACATTTCGTAAAGTGCTGTGGGTGTAGCTACGCAGCTCTGGTTCTGGCTAGCTCGCTGCCTTGGCTCCTACCTATGTAGGAGGTAGCTCTTGTTGTATCAGGTCATGAGCAAACTAAGATTTGTTAAGGGCTACATCCAGCGCGATTGCTGGGAGATTGAAAGGAGGCTTTCAAAATTTCGATTGATAATTTTGGAAATAGCTCAAAGTCGTGAATTTGAAAAAGTACTTTCGTTAACGGCTTTTAATCACAACTTGCCAGTAACTATCTTATTGCTCGCGCAAATATCTAGAACGATCGCACGCGTCGTGGTATCCATTGAGGCTCTCTGACCCCCTGATCTAGTTGATGGATCAGGATGTTGATCTTCTTGAGATCTTGATGCCGTGTCATCAGCATGATCGGCTCGTTGCAGGACTTTGCCAGCTCCGCAGTCGCTCTGTAGACGTCTTCATGGCACATAAGTGAGTACACGAAATTGAGAGCGGAAACAATGCGCTCGTTTTCTGCCAAATTTAATTCATCCTGACCGAGAAGGGTTTCCAAAATTAGTGCCGTCATCTGTGGGTACCGTCATCAACATTTGAGGGTGAACAAGCCCCGTACGAATTGATATCAGGAAGGCAAGTCGAAATTGGCGTCGATCTTTCGAAATGGGAGTGGTTGAATATACTAGAACCATCGTTAGAGTTCATGTTGTGCCTCATTCTCCGTTGACGGTGTTATTGGTCGACGCACTGAAATAAATCGACTTCTTTTAGGAACCTTGAGATGGAGTGGTGACGACGCTTCTTGGCCTCCTTTCATTGCGGGAGGCACAGGTCACGTACCCATTGAAACTAAGATCCAAAAGAGCCGAAATATGTCTGACCAAATTAGTTGCGTGAGACTGATCCAAGGCACAGTGGTTCTCTCTTTTACGACTTCGCTTCATGGAAAGCAATAGACGCAAAGGTGTTCTTTCTCAGGCAACCGCATTTTGCCCTGTCATAGATTCAAAATCTTTCCATTCTAGTAATGTCGCATCTCGGTGTCATATTTGAGGGTGGTCCCTTAATTGGACCGACAACGGACATAAGGGTTGTGCTAAAAAGGTAGAGGCTAGCTTCTCCCGGTTCCTCGATACAACCTTTGCAAATATCATAGCACCCTGTCGATATCGATCTGGTGAAATGGTCTCACAGCAACTACTTAATGCTCCGATTCCCCGGCGCTGATTATTCAATCCTCAACTTCCCGAACATACCTTCTCGTCCGGACTCAATCTTCCCAGCAACAACTTTTCCAGCACCAATTTTCCCAGCATCCACATTTCATCACTCGACCCTTGGCCGTAAAGATGTCCAATTCGAACACTTCTCAGACGGCCGATATGCCGTCATCGGCCAGAACCTCACCCACGAGCAACACATCAGACGATGCAATCGTCCCGCAAACGGAATCTGTTTCCACCACGCCGGAGTTGCGCGCAGAGCTCGCAAAACTATTCTGCTCTTTCTGCATGGCCATGCATCCCACATCGCATTTCACGGAGGCCGAGCAACGGAAGACGCAGCATGAGAGAATGTGCATCAACATCACCGGATCAGTGCGGCTCTGCCCCCACATGACGATGAAGATGACGGATATCTGGAATTACTTCGAAGGTTGCTGCGACGTGGACAGCGATGACGAGATGGCATCGGACCCGACCATCACTAAGCCGTGTTGGTTCTGTGTCATCTCGTTGTCGGAGGAGTTCAGCAAGGCAAAAGGGCACGTGAGAAAGCCCACTTATACTTTCTATCACTGCGAGAAGGATCAGTTCGACGACATTGGAAGATTCGACATCGAGTGGACCCTACCTCTCGCGGTGATGCATCCTGGTGATGAGAGCGGGATCACGGTGGCCACCATGAGAGAGAAGCTGCAAGAATTTGAGAGGAAGAATGCGCATATTATTTGCTCACATGCCGAGAGGGAGAACATTTTGACAGCATTGGTGTCTGCGAGTGGACACGTCAATGGACAGGCGTGTTCTGCCGGGGAGTGCGGTGCCTGTACTTCGGAGTACTTTGCGGAGAAGCATGACGATGTTGTTTTCTTGCGCAGAGAGACATTGGGTGTTCTGAGAAGGCAGGACGAAGGGAAGCCGGTGCTTTATGGTTGCAATGGTCTGGTCGAGCAACTTGAGCTTTGTGGTTGCAGAAGCCAGTAGGTTATCGTCAGCTGAAGGCGGACAATTGAATTGCCATAGTGAGGTATGCGAGCGGCATTATAATTAATAGCGAAAATGATGGGAATGGTTTGATCAAACTTTAGAATTGACCGAATGATATTGATGTGCAAGGTGGATGGAATGCCAACGGGTCGGGTTTCCGATGCGTTTGCCAGTGATATTGTTCAATACGAAGGGAGCCTGTATGTTTGATAATGTGCTCGGGCCAAGGCACAATTCTTTCAGAAGCAAACGAAGAAGCGAGTAGACGTGGGACAAACATCACCGTTCCAGGACCATGGCCGGTGCCTTTTCGCCATCGTCACGGCCGCCATTTATACTACCCAAATGCTTTACAATACCATTCAGAGTTTCACCAAAGGAGCATTGAAACAGTTTTTGGAGGAACTTGCGGCTTTAAAGGAGGACCTAAAGTTCTCGGCTAAGCTTGTCAGGGCCGAGAATGACGCGACATTGTGTCGCTCGCCCAAGACGCCACTCATCCACTGCCAGCGGGCTTGCGCGGAGACCGAGATGACGATAGTCCAATACAGCAAGTATCCTGGGCAGCCGATAAATGACTTCTGAGGCTGGTACATGAAGGGCGATATCCATGGCTTCCTAGCATGCTTACCGGTCATAAGACGACGATCACCGATGGGCTAGGTGACGCAAATCTGTTCGTAGGATCAGAATCTCTGCATCGCGTGTGCACGCTAATGGTTTGCTGAAGACACTCTACCACGGCAAAGCAATGGCGTCTCCGCAAGTACAAGGGCACGATTAACATTAAACGCCAATATAGAGCATGTTGTCCCCAACACCAATGATCCAGCTCATAACACCCCGACAGTAAAGGACCGCATCCAGAACGAGAGGAACAGCACAGATATCTGCCATCAAATCTGCGCCAGCATTTAAGCTCAAATTGAAAGTATTCGATTACAGCCCATTCCAGGCGATCGACATCATTTCCGACAATGCTCCGGAGCTCAATACCTCGGACTCCCGGGTTCATAACCCCACATTACCATGTGGAATACCGAGCCTGGCCTGATGCTGCTTCTCCATCGAGCGGGTTGAACGTCTTGTTGGTCCTTCATGTTGAGACTGTAGCGTCCCTCTACAATGTCCGTCTTCGAGATTCGGCCGCCAAAAGACGTTGATAGTAGCGATTCCTCCATGCCCTATGGATGCGCAATTAGTTTATTGCCATCAAAACTTGTGCGGAAAGGCTCTAGGAAAGCACTGCTTACATTCCAAGTCTTGACCTTTTCAAAAGGAAAGACGTGCTCAACCCCGTTGGGATCTATGAGATGAACCGGTGAGTCACCAAATGGTTCTGTTGCTGTGAATTCGTGTTCCGCTTGGCTCTTATCCTCCTGTGGCGTACTGGGAGGCTCCTTACACTCCTCTGACGGGGCATCATGGCCATTTCGCTTCTGTCTGGATCTCCTACATCGTTGTCCCCGTTGTCCTCCAGATTTTTGGAATCGGGACGAGGTTTGAGTGATGCATACCGGTCCATACAAAATCTGAACGCGTCCATTTTGAATGTCAGCGTGCTTCAGTAGTTTGTTCAGCAGATCAACCGCCAGTGTCGTATTCGTGGGCAAGGTCTGAGGCCTCTCTTCGCAAAATTGATCTGACGATTGTTTGTCGCAATCTTTGAGGGCATCTACCTTGGCTTGTGCCTCGGTGTCGTCTCTTCGGCTGGAAGAATGTTGTGGCGCTTCATGGACTACTTCATTGACTTGATCTGTGGTACCAGTATCTTGAGTTTGACGATTTTCATCTTGCATTGGGCTCGTATCTTCCATCATTCGTGTCGCAACAAGCTTTTCCAAGCTCTCCGTCAGGCTGGAGTCCATGCGATCGACTCTTTCGTGAACGTTAACGTCTATTCATCAATGGACTGGTAAAAAGAAGCCAAAGAATCTTACCGTGTGACCGTTGTCAGCATTACAGAAAGCATGATGTTGTCTATATAGCGATAGACAGTGGTCTCTTCCTTTCGAATTCTGTCCAGAAGCTCTTGGCTCTGTTTCTTCGCGCCAACCCATGCTATGCGTTTGTGCTTGCACTTTTGACCATCATCGACAAGTACCTTGAGCTCCCTACTGATCTTTTTGATTCGATGCGTCGATGAACGAAGACTCTTCAGCAGGCTTCGTTCCAAAAACCTCTGATTGCCTCGCAAAATGACGTTCAAGCATTTGAAACGCCGGGACAACTCAGAAATTCTCGCCGCGATCTCTGACATTTGCTTTGGTGCATCTTTGAAAGTCTTGACCAAGTTGTGTATTGTTTTCGACAGTAAGAGTCCGCTCTCCGCGATTGCCAAGACCCCTACGGCAATGGACAACGGATCCATGGGGGAGGCGAGAGCTTGCCTACTGTGCAGATTGGGTCTTCGGAACTGGAGCTACACAGTTGGCGAATAGTGCCTCGAATCGACACTTATATGAACTCGCACACCAAGGACCGACCAACGCCAAAGGATAATTAGCCCGGCATAAAGCCTGCAGATACCATGCTTGAGAAATTCGTCTGCGTGACAGGTTAAGGGCCAATCAAAATGAAAAACGTGGGGGCGCAGCTTGATTACACATCTCTCCAAAAGATTTCCTCCACAGGTATCACGAGGCGGCAATACTATCAAATCCGCCTAAGGAAATGAGGCGTCGCCTTGCATTAGAGCTCTGCGAGTGTAGCAATATTTTGGAGATTCCGGCGAAGATCATCGGACCTCTGCAAGAGGGTGTGTCATGCAGAAGAACTGACGGAGACGTCTCTTGAACTATGTTCGGCGGAAGGAAAGAGGAGAGAGAAACAAGCGGCGCCTGGATTCTGGACCTGGTGATCATTGGTGGTTGCGGTGGTATTAATGCAGAACACCCCTCTATTTTAAGCCAAGAAAAACCACATGAACTCACACGGCACAGAGATACATCCCCGTCTAGAGAAGCTTGGGTGGCGTGTTGAAAAATTATATCGCACTTTTCTATCCTTACTCCTTAAGTCATTCAAAACAGTTGGTTCTGTGATCATAACACTTGTTCCATCGCCATTGTAGTTGATCTAAGGACGTGACCCTCCAACAACTTCGATGTAGTAGTACCATGGTCAGCCAATACCTAACTTCTAAACTTGAGTCCTCGATTTCACACTATCTGAAGCGAATACCGCGTAGCTTGATTGTAATATATTCACTTAGCATCCCCAGGATGCACTGGATTACTTTGGACGCACTCATTAATCAATTCTTCTACCTCACCAATCTGAGCAATCTCCCATCGCCTACACTCCCCACTACCGCCAGCGTATTCTTTCGGTTAGGCACATGTAGTAAATAAGTTGACTGCACGTCGACCCAATGCATCTCATCAACGACATCAACCCTACGTATAGATGAAGAGGCTTGCATCATGGCATTGCTAGATTGTTGCTCTTGAAATGATTTCTCACTCTGAGAAGACGCTTTTGAAGACCCATCCCACAACGCAGTCCACGCCGATTCCACAACATCAATATGCTCGCCACAAGCTTCGAGATGGATATATAAGAGCCGCCCGCTGCGCACCCGCCGCCATCCTTCTTAGCTGACAGCCAATGTAGACGCTGTTGGAGGAGAGCATTAGATTCAACGATGGCATCCCACATGAGCTCCGTTTCAGTACCTATGTGCTTTCACCGGTGTTCTCAGGACCATCCCTCAACTTTCGACGACATCCCCTGTCCCATACTGAAGTCCGTGTATATATGGGGTATAACGCACGACATGAAGGTATCTTTGACTACCGTGATGCCGCCAATGACCAGTAAAGAAGAGTTGCCCGCGATTCCGAATTATAAAAACCCATGCGATCAACTTGATCGCTGCCGTAGCCGCTGCCCTCCATGGGTGTTGAATGATACCTGGAGCAAGCATTGAGTACCTTTATACCACAGACGCAGCATTTAGCAGGCACTCGATAAGGTACCATCCATCCTGTACTGCAATCCCATCCCCCCCCTGCCCAACCCGTGCCTTCGAGTCCCCTAATCCCAATCCCAGGGACACATGTAAAACCGGAATGTAAGTCTTCCAGAAATGCTTCACGACAGCCAGGAAGAGGAGAGCACGTACTGACTGGCCTCTGCCGGTCATGCCCCCTGGAAATTGCAAGAAAAAACGCCCGCCGAGCTGGAAAACCCAATCAATACCTTCTCAGCCTCACCAGCCACTGACCATATTCATCTTCTCTTTACCGTTCCGCATCCTCGTAGTATTCCACTTGTAATCATTTGCCATGACGTCTGTCTGATGATCGCCGTGCAAGATTGGGCGTTGCATAGTATCAGTGGCGTTATCTGGCTCTCGTGATGACAATTTGGGAAGGAAGAAGTCACTTGGCGGTGTGCAGTACATGCTTCAACTGGTCTCCTGAATATATCAAAAACACGACGAGGAAACGAAAACATTGCACAGGACTCCTCATAAACAAACCACACTTATCATGAAGCCATCTCGGCATTTCATTAAGCATATCTCATTACCCTATTAACACACCTCACCTCAGGCTCTGCTGCATGCTGTCCTCCTCTCGTCCCGCAAGAAAAACCCGTCCCTTGAGCTCCTCGACGACGCTGTCCCTCATCCACCACTCCAGATCCTTCTCGTCCGCAACCTTGCCCTTCTCCTTGGCGCCGATCTGTGCCCGACGATCAGCCCACTCGAACAGCATCTTCAACCCGCACAGCCGCTCTCTGCTGGCCCCATCCATGCTCCTCTCCAGCACGAGACGGGCATCGACCGACGATCCGGAGCTCTCGCCCGCCGCGCCCTCTGTGCTTGCGCTGCGGTCCAGTACGGTGGCACGTTCCGCGTACGTCAGGTCGCGAAGGGCGTCCAGGTCGAAGAGCCATTCGAGAGGATCTCGCTTGCCATTGTCCGTGACGTCTACCAAAGCATCTCTGCCCAGGGCGCGGAGAGTGGATGAGAAGGGGGCTTCCTGAGCAGGGCGACGACGCAGGTACAGGCTTTGGTTCTGTCTAAACGCATCCATGAGTGCTGGGTTCTTCTCAAAGTCGATCTCAAGGTCCCAGAAGGCCGGGCCGGCGTTGGTTCGGATGCTTGCGATTTCGGACAGAGGAGGCAGAAGGCATGGCGTTTGCCTGACAACGGCTGCGTCGGAGTCTTCGGGGTCGCCTTTCTGTCGCTTGCGGCGAATGGAGATGGATGAAGAGATGGGCTGGCCTGTTGCTACGTCCTTTGCAACCAGGCAGCGATTATCGGTGGCGAGGACCCAGAAGTGCCGGAAGGCTTGCAGATGGGAGCGGTTGTCCTGGACCGTAGTTGGGAAGACGGGGTAAAACGCTATCAATAGGGACGCGATGGCCATATTGCTTGTGCCAAAAGTTGCTGTGCCGCAACCAAGGAAGAGAGACCCGATGGCAAGATGGGCGGCGAGGTGAGAGCCGTACGGAGTGTCGGGGTCGTCTCGGCCGTGAAGGAGGCGGAGGCGGCGGAGGACAACGAGGTCACCTGTTCCCGCCATGACGATGGCAGCGGAGAGAGCAAGGACGTCTTGGCACATACGCGCGTTGGAGCGCGCGAGTTCTTCGTCGTATACGGGGGTCTCCTGCAAGCGGCCGGTGCCAGGAATTCGGGAAATGCGGATGAAGTTGTCGAGGTAGTGGATGAGAAGGTCTCGGACCTTGGTCGACGCGCTGCCTGCATAACGCAGCGCGACAGAAAAGCAGAGACCGGTAAGAATGCTGAAGAAGGGCAGGTCGGTGCTCTTCAGCTTGGAGATGCCGGTAAGCTTGTGACGGACGCGGAACGGTTTGGGTAAGCTGCCCAATATCCAGTCGAATGTGGGCTCAATCTTGCTCCACATGATGAGATTCTTGGCGACTGTGCGGAGGAGGAGGATGTCGGGGCGGATATAATCGAACTGGACAATTGAGTCTGGTACATCAATTTTGCGAGCGACGATGTGGTCCTCGGACTTCATGAAGATCAATGTCAGCGCCATCACTGCACCAGCGGCTGCTCGATCTAGAACGTGGACCATTTCGACCTTCTTGGTGGCCGTTGCAATGTTGATCAGACTTTCGGTGAGCTTCATGTCGTGTAGGCCTCTCAGGTCGTTGCCCTTGCCGAGATTGATGAGTCCCAAGGCGAAGCCAGCAGAAAGCCGATAGCATTCGCTTCGCAAGGGCTCATCCTCATCTTCTTCGTCAACGTGCTCGATCTCGGACATCATGATCTCGCTCATGCGCCTGTGCTGACTGTTGCAGTACAGGAGACCTATTCCCATAATGCCCGTCGTCTGCGTGAGTGCCGATAGATTAAGCTCCGCAGCCCCGCGAGGCAACATGCGCGTAACATGCACCGACAGCAAACGGGTAATGAGGGAATCCATGGTGCCTATGTAGGATGCCGCGAGACCAAGAAGAAGACCGACGGAGGTCATGGTGTGTTTGGGAGTAAGATACTTGAAGGCAACCCATTTCGCGATCCCCTTTAGGTGGCCGTTCAGTCCCAAGGCCAACAAGAAGCCCGCATGACGGTTACTAAGGTCATGGCCCGGCTTGTTGTATAAGATCCATGAGGTGTCAATGCCCTTGGCTTCTGGCGAAATGGCCAGACCAGCTGCGACACCTTGATGGAAAAAGCCCCAACAGACCTTCTCTTCGGTGAATAGCGACTTGTCTACACCGACGGTAACGTTGGTAGGGCGGACGATGCAATTGAGGTTGAAGCCCCCAACATGAGTCTTCTGCGTGAGCAGTGGGTATCGCAGGCTGTAATACAACAGAGCGCGGCCTGCCGGGATGGCCAAGGTGCCAGTGGCGATCCTCGAAACGAGCTCTTTCTGTTTCTCCAGGTATTCGCTCTCAGACCAGTTGGGCCTGGTTTCAAGACGGACGACCCGGGCTCTGTGTGTCGACAGAAGCTCCTGCGCTTCGTTGAGACGACGGTCTTCTTTGAAGAGGGCTCGGATGACTGCCTGGCGTTCGGTGCCCTCTCCTTCATCGAAGCCGGTATTATTGTACTCTTCAACGCTCTGGCAAATAGTTCGGTAATCCCAAGACGCGTTGTGAGTTGGTGTCTGTGTCTGGTCAGATCATGAACGCTACAAGGCCATGCATAACTCACAAGAATGCTGGCACTGCTTTTATCTAGCTTCTTGCTGGGTGCCAAAATCATACTGACGTCCCCGCGATTGACTAGTTCAAGCAGATCCTTGGACCATGAAGGCGGCGGCCGAGCTTGACACCTAGCGATAGAGTCTTTCAGAGGCGTGAGAACAGCTTCTGGGAGGGTCTCTAGCACTCGGCTGTCTATGCCGGCCGAGTGCATGGCTTCGACGATGCCAACAGAGTTCGTCTTTGGGGTCAGTTTCTCGAAAAGACGCTTGAACATAAGTGTTCTGGGGGTTACTGATGCCCATCTGGAGTCCTTGAGCGAGTCTTGCTCGGGCTTGGTGGTCTGGGAGTGATAGAGGTTGGCCAAGGTGAGGAAAGGGTGGTATTGGCCGGTTGAAAAGCAAGTCTGGATCCAGTGGAAGATGTCAAAGTCGACGCCTGACGGTTGGGTAAGGGGGACTTCGAGGTGAAGCTCTGTTAAGGGTCAGCGGGTGTTCTCTCATGGTTGAACTCGTACTAACCTGTGTCGTAGCGGGGCTCTAGTTCCTCCTGAATACCCAGCTCGTACATGTCAACAAAGTCTTGCCACCGAAGCCATCGCGCAATCTGTCCCATGACCACTCTCAGCTGAGTTGTTCCAGGCGACGCATACTCTGGGGTCATGATCTCCAGCTTCTGCTCCTCCAGCAGGAGATGTAGCGCGACAAAGATATTCCAGGCTGCGTTGCCGCGGTTCTCGGCACTCCGCTGCATACCTGTCGGAAGGTAGCCGTTCGTGCCGACGGCCTTCTCTCCCAACGTGGAGGACAGGTAGCCTCTGGCATACTGGATGTGGGTAGACATGAACTTGGATTCCCTAAGACCAGGGTTGGGCGTCTCCAGATCGTCGTCGAATTCCTCGTCAAGAGTCCACGCCCAGCCGCCAGTCTGCTGCCAGCTCGGACACCCCAAAGCGTTCGGTGTCTCATGGAGCTGTAGTGTGTTCCAGTCCTCGAGGCTTTGTATCGACCCAAACGAGCCTGATTGTTGCCGGCGCTTGCTTCTTGAAGATTTCGTCAGGGACGGGTGCTTGGTGTCGGATTTGCCAAGGGCAAGGTAAATGGCAAGCAGCTGGATAACCAGTGCTGACCATTCAGCGTCGGCGACCTCAAAGTCTTCGCATCTTAGCCATATCATGACGTGCCACCAGCCAGGGAACATCTTTTCAGCGTGAGATGCAGGGAGAATGCTGCGACAAGCATCCAGCACCTTGCGGACTAAGGGGTTGTGGGGTTGAAGCTGGATCTGGGTCTGATGATGTCTATCTTCGCCGTCGACCATATCGACGATGCCTCTGGCTTTGGAATACCGAAGGCCACCGACATTACCGTTAGCAACCTCGATGACTTCGGATTTGCGATGACGCACATCTCGGTCAACCACACGGCCGCGGTAGTGAAGACTTCTAACGTTCTCCAAGGACATCAGGGGCAGATTGATTGGGGTAATCTGGCTCCATGGTGCTTGTATGCTAAGCTCTCGACGACCCTCGTGCCCTTCTGAAAGGATCAAGATGACGGAGATGTCTCCGTCGGTCACTTTGCAAGAGTCCACCACATGGTGTGCCCGTCGAAGAGCGCCACATGACAGCCGAACAGGATCTTCAGCCGAGGTGGCAGTTTTCCCGGGCTTTGGTGGAACCAAGAAGCGCGGCCCCCGCTGTAGGTCAATCGTCAGAAGCTGCAGTCTCTTGTCGAGTGAATCCTGGATTCCAATCAACAGCTCACCACGAAGGGGGTCATCGACTGCGAACTGCGGGGCGGTCAAGATGAAAACCTTGCAGTGGCCGCGTGCAGGCTGCTTGGACAGTGAGTACCGCACGTTGGTGTTGTCCAAGGAGATGGTCTGAATCCTGGTGAACATGACCTCTTCAGTCAATCCATCAAAGACGTGATCATCCAATCCCATGTTGTGGAAACCCTCAAAGTCGCCACCGGCTCGAAGCTCCTCCAACACGCCGTCAATCGGGGCCTCCAACAGACTCCCCAAGCTAGGGTGGATGGTCTGATTGTGGTTGAAGGAACCGTAGCCACCACTAAGTCTAGGTCCTTGACTACCTTTAGACCCCCCGAGCGCTGGCTGATCCGCGAAGACGGACCGCTCTTGAGAGGCAGAGAGATCGGCTCGGGCCAGCATGGAGCTAACGCGCCGAGACTGCCTTCTGGTTGCACCCGTCTCCTTCTCCAGGTCCAGCGAAGACACCAAGTCGAGCGGCTTTTCCACCTTATCGAGCTTTTCCACCTTTTCGCTCTTTCTCGAGCGTTTGCCCGGCAAAGGAGCGCCGAAGCTTTCACGAAAGTTGGTCTGAACAGGGGTTGACGCGCCACTGGCAAAGTTGGGCTGCATAGAACTACGACGGCGCTCCGCTCGGCTCTTGTCCTTCTTAAGGCGGCCGATGAACGGGTCCTGATTCTTGATGTATGCTAGCCTCCACACGGCATACGTGCTGGCTTCGCGGTTAATAGTGACGGCAAGAATAAGCGGTTCGGTGGCCTTTGTCTTTGGGGCGCCAGGGTGTTTGATCTCTTCGATATGCAAAATCTCCTCCGCGGGGTCGAGAAAGTAGGGTGACTTGGGCGTGCTCTTCCGTCTCTTTTCTCGAGTGCTAGCTTCGGGTCGTGTGACAATAAGTCCGAGGTCTTGCAAGGGGTCCATCAACGACACCAACCGCGGCCAGTGAGAATCTGGCTGGTCCAGCAACGGCTCCCACATATTTCCCAACGTGGAACCCAGCCTCAGAGGTAAAGACTTGGGCTTGTTCAGGCCATCGACAGAGAATGCGGTATGTTGTGAGCTTCGGGGGGAGGTGACAGTGATCTGCGAGGAGACGAAAGAATTGGGCGGTACTTTCGGAAACTTGAGAGACACGGGGGCGGTGTTGTCGCTTCGTTGTTTTCGCTGTATAATGACTCCCTGAGGAGCGGCGCAGGCGGCCTCGACTTCGAACGGCATGTGGACGACATGGCTGGTACCGGAGAGAAAGTAGACATGGGCCTGTGTGCGGAGGAAGACGACCAGTGCTCGAGACAGACGACGGGGTCCTTCTTTTCCATCTGATGCGGGTTTCTTCCCATCTTTCTTGCTACTGTAGTCGGAGGTGGGAAAGGAGGCAAGCAGTGCCTGGGTGATGGGCTCTTTCTCGAGGGCGAAATTGTAGGACTTGCGGAAGACGCCGCCGCGGCTCCAAACGACGCAGTCCTTGGTCACGAGAAGCTCGTCCTCAACCTCGACTCCATCATCGTACTCGTCGTGATCTGGGTCGGTAGTGACTTCCCAGGTGTATGTCGTCGGCGGGGCATCCTCGTGCACTGTGTGCTGGAGGCCGCTTGGCTGGTGCAGCCCCAGAGACTTGACCGACGCCATTGGGCTCCCTCATGCGCGCGGGGAGCGGAGAAGACTGGCTTGTCAGAGCGTCTCGGTATGTGCGGTGCGTGTTGAGTCTCGACTCGCCATCACAGCAGCGGGCTGCCGTCGTGGTCGAGGTTGTGGTGTTCGGGCGGTCGACGGTGTGTTGATTCGCTTTTTGGAGTCGCGCTTTTGGCAGCCAGACGCGAGAGCTGTGCTTCCAGCGCTCAACAGCCAGGTCCAGTCCACTAAATTTTGGGTTGGACAGTGGGGGAGGGGCATCTCACCCTGCGACTGTGATTGGAGCGCTGCCGTTCATCGCTCCGCTGTGTGCCAACGACAGACGCTCGGGGCACATTTTTCCTCAGCAGCTCTCCCACAGCTCTCGGTACGTACCGAACACACGCCTCGTGACGTAGCGGGACCGGCGCATTGCTCCTGGTAGGTACCTTAGCTTCACCGAACTTGTAGCTTAGCTTCGGTAGCTCTGGTTGCTCCCGTCTGCTCTCCCCTTTACTCCTGCCTACCTACTCATACACCGAATCGACCTCCCTCCCTCAGCCTCGCCCGCGAGACGCCAGCGCTCCCAAATCGATCGCCGGCTAGCCATGCGATTGCTCATGCCGACGGCACCATTGGCACAATGACGGACGCTTCACCAGAGCCAGCCCCAGTCGAGGCCCAAACGAAGCCCGTCGTCGAAGACTCCGGCTCCGAATCCGAGCGCGACATCTCCAGTCCGTCTCCCGAACCACCAAGTGCTGCGCAGAAGGGCAAGGCGCCCGAGGTTCCAGAGGAGACCACGCCGGCAGAAGTAGCGGGGCAAAAGGCGGAGAAGAACACCGAGGCACACGAAGGCGAAGATGATGACGATGAAGACGAGGACGAGGATGAAGACGACGAGGACGATGATGATGATGATGATGATGACGACGATGATGATGAAGACGAAGAGCCGAGGCTCAAATATGCTAGATTGACCCAGCACCTGGCGCCCATTTATCGCAATGGCGACGCGACTAGCTCCTTCCTCGTAGCTGGAGACAAGATGGTATGCAACTGCACACGTCTCGCACTTCATGCAAGCTGACAATGTCTTTGTAGATTATTGGAACGCATAATGGCGTTATCGTAGGTGTCTCTTCTCTGTCCCAGTAACATCTGCTTACAGACCCCAGCACGTAATTCAACTGCCCATGTTCCAGTCTCTTCGAGTTTATAAGACCTTCTCCGCCTCCGTCACGAGCATTTCGATATCACCGAATCCCCCACCGCTCCCAACGGCCCGTGCAGAAGCTGTCCAGAGACTGGCTCAAGAAGCCGCCGAGAGCGTCGCCAGGAGGCCCTCATCGACGCAATCGGGCTCGCCAGCAGCTTCTCGTAGACCAAGAGAGCCGACGCCCATCCCGAACACGCCCTCCAACAATATCCATGTTGCGACGTCGTCAATGGATGGAAATGTTTGCGTCTTTTCCCTCACCGATCCTAAGGATACCCAGCTGCGCAACTTTGCTCGGCCGGTTCAGGCGGTGGCCCTCTCCCCCGACTACAAGAACGATCGGACGTACCTCTCAGGCGGTCTGGCTGGCCAGCTTATCCTGACGGTCGGAGGATCACCTGGACGAAGCACATCTACCACCGTGGGCACAGCTGCAGCTACAGCGTCTGGATGGCTTGGCAGCATGGGACTGGGTGCGAACACTGGCAAGGACACTATTCTGCACTCTGGCGAAGGCACCGTCAGCGCGATCAAGTGGTCTCTATCGGGCAAATATGTCGTATGGCTGAATGAACACGGCGTCAAGATCATGCGCTCAAAGCTCCATCTGGAAAGCGGTGACTCTGAAGATGCGTGGAAGCGTATTGGGCACATTGACCGCCCCCAGACAGACGAGTGGGAAGCGATGGCGAGCGCGTGGAAGGGCCGTGCCGAGTGGATTGACGAACAGGCCGTCGAAACGGACGAGACCGAAATCGTTCAAACCGACATCGTCGGCACTGCTGCAACCGAGACTTTGAAGCCCCAGGCCACATCACACTATAAGAAGATCGAAAGGCTTGTTGTTGGATGGGGAGGGACTATATGGATTATCCATGTGCACCCCGGTAGCCCTGCCACGGGCAAGCGTGGGAGTGAAAAGACGATTGGCCGTGCTGAGATTGCCAAACAGTGAGTCCACTATTGTGATCTTGAAGAACTTTGGCTAATATGACACAGCCTCCGTATGGATTGCATCATTTCTGGAATTTCGTTATATACCCAAAATCTCCTCCTTGTTTTAGCATATGTTCTACCAGACGACGAAGAAGATAGCGACGATGACAACCAGCTTGCAAAGGGTCACAAATCAAAGCCATCCACGACCTCGACAAGCAGCGAGCCATCTGGAGGTAGAAAACGCCGGCAGAACCATCTGCCGCCTGAGCTCAGGCTGATCGATCTCACATCACAAGCTGAAGTCGATAAAGATGGTCTCAGCGTGAGTCGATACGAGAGTCTCACGTCTGGTGACTACCACTTGGGTGTGCTTCCAGCTCAAAACGCTGCCTCGGCCGTGTCTGCATCAAAAGGAGCCCTCGACACCATTGCGGGTATCGGCTCGGACATGTGGAATGCTGCCACGAACCCAAGAGCTCTGTTCAGTTCTGGCGCCAGTATCAAGAGCAAGAACAGCGGAGATGATGTGTCTAGCACCCAGGTCCCGAGCATGGCTTCAGGGCCCCGCAGACCGGCTCAGCAAACTGTCCATCCGAACCTGATTAAGCCCGGGGTCAAGGTCTTCATCCACAGTCCATTTGACTTTATCTTGGCCACAAAACGCGATCTCGGCGACCATCTAGGCTGGCTGCTCGAGCATCAAGAATACCAGAAAGCCTGGGAGCTGCTTGATGATCACCCTGAGATTATGGCGGCGCCCCCTGAAAATCTGCATGAGTTAGTACCGACGACGCCGGATAGGAAGTCGGCAAGCCAGGATGAATTGCTGGACGACGGATCATCCGTCATGGGATCAGTGGGTTGGGCTAAGAATCCAAACTCTTCGGCACAAAAAGAAAAGCGACGGATCGGCGAGCTTTGGATACGAGAGCTTATTGAAGCCAGTAATTGGGCCGAAGCCGGTCGCGTCTGCGGCAAGGTCCTTGGATCATCCGACAGGTGGGAGAAATGGGTCTGGACATTTGCCGGTGCCGACAAGTTTGACGAGATTACCAACTACATCCCGTCCGAGCCCATGTACCCGCCGATTCCACGCACCATCTACGAAGTCATCCTGAATCACTACATTCAGGCAGACAAGCTACGATTCAGGGAACTGCTGGATAGATGGTCGACGGACCTTTTTGATATCAAGATTGTCACTACAGCCTTGGAAAACCAGCTCAAATATCGCGATGTGCGCGAGGACAGTATCGAAGGTGGCGAGAGGGGCCGTGACTGGAAGATTGTCGTGGAATCCTTGGCACGCTTGCATGAGGCAAACGGCCGATTCCGAGAATCACTGAAGTGCTACATCAAGCTTCAAGATGCTGACTCTGCGTTCCGGCTCATTCGGGACAACCATCTTGCGGAGGCTGTTGCAGATGACATTCCCAGCTTCATCGGTTTGCGGGTACCACAAAACCGAGAACTTATACGGGAGCCTGACTTTGAGGCGGCCACATCGGAGGCGATAACACTGCTTGTCGACGAAGCTCAGCACGGACTGGTCAAGCCTTCCGTGGTCGTGTCGCAGCTTCTTGAGAAGGACCTGAAGTTGTATCTCTTCTTCTACCTCCGCGGCCTGTACAAGGGCGAGGGCATCGAGGAGCATTCGGGCGAGAATCGCGACAGAATTCTGATGGACAGCCAATCACTGGTTGATGAGTTTGCGGACTTGACCGTTCAGCTATTTGCCAAGTACGACCAGTCCTTGCTTATGAGCTTCTTGCGATCGTCAACTTCATACACGTTTGAGAAGGTAAGGAGAACGTCCTCTGCTGTCATGTTCAATACTTACAATCGCAGGCGGTACAAGAGTGCGAGAAGTACAAGTACGACGACGAGCTGGTTCACCTCTACTCCAAGACGGGCCAGATGAAGCGTGCGCTGTACCTCATCATCGACCGACTCAAAGACGTCAAGAAGGCCATCGACTTTGCCAAGCAGCAGGACGACCCGGACCTGTGGGAGGATCTCTTGGATTATAGCATGGACAAGCCGAGCTTCATCCGCGGTCTTCTTGAGGAAGTTGGCACGGCCATCAATCCGATCAAACTTGTCCGACGCATTCCAGAAGGACTTGAAATTGAAGGTCTCCGCGAGGGCCTCAAGCACATCATGAAGGAGCACGAAATCCAGCACAGTATCAGCTCCGGCGTTGCCAAGGTGCTCCGCAGTGAAGTTGCCGCCGCCCAGAACGAACTGCGGCAGGGTCAGCGCAAGGGGATCAAGTTCGAAGTCGTCATTCAATCTACGCAACACGTCGACGTCCAGGTGCGCGACGTCGTTCCCGCGCCGGTCAGCGCGGAGGATGTTGAGGAGAACTTCCTCCAAACTAAGACAGAGCAGCCGGGCCACACTCACGAGGCGCCGAAACCAGGCCACTGCGCACAATGCCGCGAGTCTTTCACGGAGTACGAGATGGAGACGCTGGTAGGGTTCGCGTGCGGACACGTCTTCCACCTCTCGCATCTCCTTGAGGTGCTCTACCCTGGCAGGAAGCTTGACAACGACTACGGGCTCAGTAGCGAGGAATCGATCCGCAGTGGTTACAGGGTGGGAAGCAAGGTCACGCACGCGCGGTTGTTGAAGGATCGTATTAGGGAGGGATGTCCTGTCTGCACGCACCGGAGCGCAGATGTGCCCGCGTAGACTAGTGATTGTAATAATAGCGAGCTGAAAGCATACGGCGGGATAGCCTGTCCATTTCCAAGTCTTTGACCCTACGATGTCCTGTTGCTGTCTGCATCTCTGTCTTAACTTACCGTAGGTAACAAATGTGGGTCCGAGCACGGGCCTCGGCGGCAGATCAGCGCCGCGGCCCCCGATTCGCCCCTCCCCCACGCGCCGCGCGCGGCGTCCAGTCCAAACGACATGCCATCCCGCCTCCTCCGCTCCGGAGAGACGTCGCGGCGAGAATCCCATGCATTCCGCGACGTTCGGCAAGGGAAAACGGTATGGATTGCTGGGGTATCTCCCGGAGCAGGGCTCAAAGGAGGCCGAGCTGTAATTCATCACCCTCCCCTTCTCTCGTCAACCGCCACTAACAGACACCAAATGGACACAGATACGCCCTGAACGCAACCACATCCCCCCTCCTCCTCCTGCCCCCGGAGATCCGCAACAAGATCTACGCGCTGCTGCTCGCGCACCGGCGCATCCACGTGCTGCACGCGCCGCGCGCCACGCCGCCCAAGTTCCACTGCCTCACGCTCCGCGCGTCCGCGAACCCGTGGGCGCACAAGCGCCGGCACGTCCTGTCGCGGGGGATGACGCTGCTGGCTGGGGTGTGCAGGCAGCTGTACCGCGAGACGGACCTGATGCCGTACCGGGAGTGCGTGTGGAGCTGGGGCAGCGCGGCGGTGATGGAGAGGTTTCTGGTGGGCGAGCGGAGGCTGGGGAGGGTGCAGAGGCGGGTTCTGAGGGAGGTTTGTGTGAAGGGGCGGAGCGGTGGTGGGGGCGGGGCGTGGAAGAGGTGTCGGGGCGTGCTGGGGGGGTTGGAGGTTGTGTGGT
>JABGLZ010000548.1:0-18648 GCA_014705045.1 Colletotrichum theobromicola | reverse complement strand
GGTTCCTGGGTTCCTGGGTTCCTGGGTTCCTGGGTTCCTGGGTTCCTGGGTTCCTGGGTTCCTGGGTTTTCCCGGGGTGGCGGAGAAACAGGGCTGGCGGCTGAGGGTTTCGGGGACCTCTGCAAGCATTACCAGCTGGAGACGATCACATCCTATGTCAGAGACGTTGGGGTTTGGGCTGGTTTGGTCTGGTTGCCTTGTGCGACACACCTGGTCACACGGCGGTTGATTATCATTGAGAACTTGTCGACAATGATGTAAGGGGAAGAGGGCAGAGAGGAAGAGTTGGTTAAAGAGGTGGATCAGAGTACATGGGGTTTACACACGCATAAAGAGGAACCCGTTGCTGGCGTTGACGTTAGCGACTTTGGGTATTTACTGGATAGAAAGTTGGGCGGCGGCTCGACTTGGGCTTTTTTTTTTTTGGGATACACTTAATTGGACTTCACACATAGAGTCATGGTATTAGGTCTTGGGCGGTATGGTCTGTCTTTGCGGCTCGGAGTTCGGTGGCGTTTCTTGTTTCGGGACGGATAGAGTCCTGCTAATTGAATGACACTCGCTGAAACGATCGAATTGTCCGTTTCCTCAGAATCTCCAGATAGATTAGCCTCTACCGGTGTTCACCAGGCACCAATTACTAAGAGCATCGTCAGACCGGGGCCAGGTGTTTGCATGCTAGGGTTGAAAACGAGGTCGACATGAGTTAGCAATTGACATCAGAACATAAGAACGAATTGATACCAAAACATAAGAACAAGCCGACCATGCTGTAGAAAGAAGCGGAGATTCGGCAGATGATGCGTTATTGTATTCAGCGCCCTGCTTCTCGTCAAAGGACCTGCGTAAGCCAACTGGAGACACGACCAGAATTCAGGAGTTCTGCTCTCAGGCCGTCCTTCAATGTTCCGATGGTGTTGCGAGAAATCTGTCCTCAAGGGCATGCAAAAAAGATACTTGCGTACTGTTGGACATCACATTTGTCTGTATATCTCTCAAAAAGAAACCCGCGCCACTCGACTCTTCCAGGCTCAAATGGCTGAAGGACGCTGGATTTATGCACGGTGCAAAGCAGCATGATCCTGTAGTCCATTTGAAAACCTGGCGTCTTCGAAGCTTTGGTGAGAAGGTCTTGTAGCTCGATCAAAAGTCTTCCAGATAGCGACTAGCTCTTCTTGTCAACTGCAATAACCGATTTTTTATGCAGTGAGAATATTTGCCACGTTTCGTAGTCAGAGTGCAGGTTGAGAATCCCGAAGCACAAACTTGCGTTGGTTTTGAACTCCAACTCCCAGTATGTAGGTCCTTGTCGATGTTTACATCGCCCGTCTCAATCGTCATCTGCCTCTAGAATTAACTCGTCACCCGAGAAGTTTGCAGACTTTTGTGCTTCAAGCCTCTGAATGCGCAGTATGTGGACCGGTGTTGGAGCAACTGTACCAGGCTTTCCGCGTTGGAAGGGTCTCTGGCGTCGATTGTAGGTAGATGAATCAGAACCTGACCCTGGTTATCCTGAATTTGAAAGGCCATGGTTTTTTCAATTGAAATTGAAAAACTCGAGATCTTTCCCCCCTCTTTGGTTGGATATTTCCCACTCATAATCAGCAGGGTAAAACTAGTGGCCTTAATGATAGTGGTGTCTTTGAAGGACTTCGGCAAGTAACGAAATACAATGGAGGATTTTGACTTGGTGGGACGTCTTTTGTTTTGAGTCTGTTGTTGGTGGATTAGATGGGCGGCGAGGTAAGTTGAAAGATGTTATTGCTCAAGATGCAAAGGTCATCTTGAAGCAGCTTCTGAGTCTTCATGATGCTGGTCTGGGACACAGAAGCTTGGAAGTACCCGAGTCCACAACTTCCTTGGAAAACCATAGATTGCAATGAGCAATGCGCGTACGGTTGGCGGTTCAGATATCATAACCACGACTTCTCAGAGATTTGCCTGAAGTATATGCGGGAATGTGCTCAGGAACGCCTGTAAGTTTCGCACTCTCTACTCATCATCGACAAGCTCACCCTTTTGAGCAGGCTTAGACGTGGACGCCCCGCTACTTAGGTTGTATGCACGGCCAATCAGCCTTTTATGCCATTATTATTTTCATGCAATCATCATTATTGCGGTCTCGGAATCTTCTTTGATTCAAGCTTCTTCCTTTTGTTTATCCTTCAGCGTCCTCCAACATACACCACATTGCCCTTGTCGTCGTCCTTGGTATCCTCTCTGTTGCCTTTTCGTTGCCCGCAGAACACCCCTTCTTCACCATTATACCAAGCGAATTGAATTTACAGCGATCATGGATCCTATCTCTAGGAGGCAGGATATTGAAATACTAGACCTCGTCCAAAAGCTCGACGACTTCAACAAGCGAACTTTTTTCTAACGACATATGGAGATTATACCCAGACCAAGTCTATGAACAAGCTGCATAAGGCTCCAATGGTCGTGGATACCAAGACGGCCCATCCCACGACAGCTCTAAGGCCACAGCAACAACGTAACCACTAGAGGAAGACCACACTCTCCTGGCGGAGACACCAGCGTACACTCACAATGCTTTTCAGACAAAACCCTAGCCACAGATCCGTGGAAATCTCAAAGTAGAAGAGCCAATCGCAACCTCATGGGATAGATCACAACCCTTTCAGGGGCCAATGGTGTCTCTACTCCCTGTCCTCTCCAAACACCTTGGCGATACCGAAGCTAAAGCCACCAGGACGCTCCTCAGACGTTACGCCGAACGGAACCTCGCAGCGGCCCACTCTCCCACCAAAGAACTATCCGACAAGAAGGCATGCAATATTGTAGCCGAGGACCTCGGCTGGCTGGAGAACGAAGCGCCGGACATCCCATCGGTGCGACACCTCGTGCCGGGAGCACGTTCCGCCCTACGGGCGTATAAGAATAAACACTTCACTATGCTAGTATACGATCAAGGCACGTACATGATGTGGGCGATGACGACTAGGGCGGCGTCGCTCCCGGAGCCAATCCAAGCCAAGAACCCGAAAAAAATTGAAAGGAAGGAAGAAGAGGTCCGACAGACCGGGAAGGGCGATTCTTCTCGCATTTTGGAAGACCAAGAGGAGATGGAGGACGACGAGAGCGACAAGTAGCTCATTCGGGACAACGAGAACGACGAGAACGACGAGAACGACGAGAACGACGAGAACGACGAGAATGACGATGGGGATGAGAAATAGGATGATGTTGTTGGCTTCTTCATTTTTAGTGCTGAATAAATGATTTTAGGAGATGGACTAAGGATATGGGTTATGTTGCGATACTCTCAAACTTCATTGATTGTGTGGCATTGTCGTAATAGTGTCATGCGATGTTTCAACGTCAAGAACATTGCGACTACCTAGGTCATCAGGAAGGAATCGAGCAACGAGTTCCGCAGCATCAGAGGTTTTGGGAACATGGCTTGTAGACGTGCAAACGGGAACCATTTTCATTTTGATGGGATTATATGGAGCACGAGTACTGAGTAAAGAGGCATTCATTCATTCGTGTGGAATAAGTCCACCGTCTGTGAAATGCTATCTGCAACCTAGAGCAATTATGAGGAAGGAAAACGGGCGAGGCGAGCGTTCCTCAAAGCACGCTCATATTGCCGCGTCTAGCCGTTCCCTCAGAACCGAAATTTTGCCCGTGAACCACGACCACCGCCTTGATCCCTTAATAATCCCATACAAAAGCAAGATATAGTCCGCTATGAAAACTGACAATGGGGGTATGTGGGTTGTAAGTGCGCACCAGAAATCATTGCTCGGCAGTAAGTCGTCAAACGCCATCCTCGGGAAGCCACTAACGACCAGAATTGTGCAGCTTAAGCAACTCATACATCTCGCTGTCGGTTCCCGTATAGTTATGGCCTGACATGTTGAGCCCTCCGTAATGTTGTTGCTGCTGATATGCCTGGTTGGTATTGGCAGTGCCGCTGCTGTAGCTGTTGGACGTGCTACTTCTAGTACCATATCCTCCTGCTGCATTGGTCGGCGTAGACGCCGTGGTTGAGCCGAAGCCGTACCAACTGTGCTGGTCCGGCTGAGCCGCCTGTTGTTGTGTCTGCGACGAGTAGGACCCGTAGGATTGCGTCTGCTGCGGTTGCTGCGGTTGCTGCTGTTGTGATTGCTGCTGCTGCTGCTGGTACTTGTTCGACGACGATCGAGTGTGCGTACCATTCGACGAAGCACGCATATTAAACGACTGCAAAGACGCGGTTTGTTGCTGGGTCGTGGTCGGTGTCTGCGAGTAAGAGGGGGCAGCCGCAGTCGTAGTGTTATTATTGTAAGACTGGGAACTACGAGTCTGGTACTGGCCAGAGCGAGAATTGTTGGTCGGCGTATACGAAATGTTCGTATTTTGGGCCGTGTTGCTTCGATCGTAACTGTTGTCATACGAGGGATAAGTGGAAGTGGTCGCCGACGTTGTTTGGGCAGTGTAAGGCTCGTATGCAAGCCTAGTGTCGGCAACTGCATTGTTGTTGCTCGTAGTTGAGTATTTGGTACTGTAATTATTGTACCCAGATACGTTGCTCAGAGACTGAGTGTCGATAGTCGAGGACTGCTGAACCGTGTGATGAGACGGAGTTGGTCGCGGATCGGTATTAACAGGAGTCCGTGTTGACGCTCTATGTCCCGCTCGACTCTTAGCCCGAGCTGTCTGGACAGGTGCCTGGAATGGAGAGACTTGAGCAGGCGTGACAGACTGCGCGACTTGCGGAGTTGGAGACGGGCGGTGCTGCTGCTGCTGCTGCTGCTGGATGGCAGCACGAGCCGCCGTCTGCTGCGTAGTGTCATAGGTGGCCTGCTGAGTAGTAGCCTGGACTGGGGTTTGTGTAGACCTCCTCGAGCTTGAGCGGGGCTGTCTGGTAGTCATCGTTGGAGACACGGTATTTGCTGTCGTTTTGGGCGGCGATGTTGCCCAGTTCTGCGCGTAGCTGGGAAGTGGGACAGCACTCTCCGTCGTAGAGGTTCTAGCTCCGGACGGCAAACTGCGCCGTGTGGCCGCCGAAGTACGTGAAGCCTTTGGGCTCTTGGCCGCGGGTTGCGTGTAGCTCACAGTCTCAGCGACGGCTGGCTGGGTATAGGATGTTGTATCCATAGTCGGCTGAGCATAGGTCGCTGTTTGAGTAAGAGAAGGTTGCGTGTAGGACGAAGTGACTGCCTGCTGATCTGTGAAAGAGACTGCGGCCGAGGGCTCCGGATATGAGTTGACGGTATGGGATAGGCCCATGTCGTTCGAAGAACTTTGGCCGTACGTGAGATCGCTTGGTCCTTGATTGAAGTAGTCCTGGGTTGATGTGTCGGCTGCGGGGGTTAACATGTTGGCGACAGGCATGTTTGATGTGTAATCGATAGTCTCGATATCATCAGGCTCAGGCTCTTCTTGCGGTTCAGGAACAGGCTCCGGCTCCGGCTCAGCGTCAGCCTCAGCGTCGTCCTCATCATCACTGACAACCTGGACGGCTGTGAGTGTGGATTTCTTCTTCGTCGCAGCGCTCTTGACCAGCGGGTATTGGCAGTCACGCCCTTCCTCTTCGCACACATCGCAGGTAGGCTTTGTTCGGTCGCACTGCATCTTGTCAGTTTGGTGAATAGTGTCTCTCGCAACGGTACTAACCTTCAGCTTGCCGATTCTGCATCCGATGCAAGAACCTCGAGAAATCATCTTCATTGGAGTGCCCTCAGGCGCTGGGACCAACTCCTCTTCCAACTCCGTGGTTGACTTCGATTTCCGTGACGCCTTCTTCTTCGCCTTGGTCGGGGTTTCGGACTCCGAAGAGGCCGCAGGTTCCTCAAGGACTGCCGGCTGCGGCGGGGTCGATGATGCGCTCGTTGACGATGAAGCAGCAGCGTCATTCGGGTGCACAATCCGCAGCCTTTCTGCGCCGTACTTAACGAGCATAGCTAGAGATTCCTTCTGAAGGTCTGGAGACTGGTTGGCGAAGATGCTGAACTGCTCTGTGGATAGAGTTTCTGGCTCCACGCCATTGTCACTCAGCATTCTGATGGCCACCTCACGGCGCCTAGCCGCTTCAGCTGGTGGCACATTGAGATTTGCCTGGGAGTGGAGGTTGCTCTGCACTGCAGCATCGGCCTTGGTCATAGTGCCATCAGCACCCGCGCCGTCGGCAGACGCCTCGGCGGCGTTTGCGTCCGACTTCTTCTTCCTCTTCTTCTTTGGTTGCGCAGGAGTTCCGTCCTCGTTGAGAGCCGCCGACTTGCGTTTCCTCTTTGGCTCCTTGGGTGTGCCATCCTCGTTGTACTCGACCTTCCGTTTTCTGGGGGTCTTCTTCTTGTCGCCTGCGGGAATCAAAGGCGCAGGAGGTGGCGCGGGGGGTAGTGGTCGGAAATGCTCAATCATCTCGCCAACGGTCTTGTGCAATGGCGAATGCTCGTACTTGACGTTGATCGTCCGTGAGTTCTTAGAAAACGCAATGGTCAGCGTGCCACGGCAATCGAAAGCTGGGCGGCCTGCGCAAGTTAGCATAGAGACCTAAAACATTAGGTAAAGATCGTACCTGAGATAACGGGGTCGAGCTCCTGTTGGCTGTACTCTCCTATGAGCGACTTGGAAGCGGTCTTTCCGTTCTGGCGATTCCACATGGCCATCGAATCCTTGCACATGTACGTGAACGTCCATCCGTATGGACCTCGCGAAACCTCTCTGACCATCCAGTTACTCTCATCCACCGTCGACAGCAAGGCAACAATGTGCTTAGCTATCGCTCGCTGCATCGCTGGATTGTCGTGCGGCTGCTGAATGATTGCCTCGTACGCGCGCACGACCTTAACCCGCTGACCTTCGACGGTCTGGGAGCGGAAGCCGCCCAGGCCTGGGTCGATGTTTTCCTGGGCGTCGCCATCGCCCTCGCGGATCGCGAACTCGACAGTCGAAGGAACATCTGACGTTACGGAGACGTGCTCGCATCGCGTGGGTGTCTTTTTCGTCTCGAGGTTTTGCTGCAATTGTGCGGGGAGGTCTTCGGGTTTCGCGATCGAGAACTTGTCGCCCAGCGCGTCGCTGTAAGACGAGGGCGCCAGGCCCAGAAGGGCCTCGGCCATCGCAGGATTTCGTCGTCTATCGTTCTCGTTTCGTTTTATGAGCGCGGCGAGACCGGATAGTCGCGACTTTGCCGACGGCGACTGCTGCGTGCGTATGATGTGTTGGGATAAGCCAGCGATTGACGCTTTGGTTGGAGTCGTTTGCTCGTACAATGGCAGCGGCTGGGGGCGCGAAAGCGCGGTTCCGCGTCCGTGAGAAGAGGGGTGGGACAAAGAGGAAGGTGGAGGGCGGGGTGGGGTGGCCATAGCGGCGAGAGTTCCTTCCTGGCCTGGGCTTTCGCCAGGATCCGCGCTTGCGACTGCCATTGGATGTCCCGAGCGACCTCAACGGGAAGTTGCCAAAGAGGTTACGAAGACCCAAGGAAGTCGAGATGGCGGCAGATGGGTAGAGAAAGCTTTCATTCCCTACTGATGTTTTCTTTCTCGTCTTTCTGAAGCTTTGCGAGAATAGCGAAAAACACAAAAAATCGAAACAGCTTGTCGAGGCAAGAGGGACGGTGCGGTAGCAAGGTTGAGTTGTTGCTGGCCGGTTTGGTGGGGCCCGCGATGAAGGAGACGAAGTTGGAATTTCTACAGAAGGTAGTGAATAAGACGCTTCAGGCAACGAATTATACCAATACCCAGTGCTGTTTGCCTTCTCGGCTCTGCCAACCCGATTGTAGTTCCCAGGCAGTAGCAATCCTAACGTTACGGGTCTTATTCTGCTCAGTATCAACACACTGCTTCAAGCTCTTATACACGCTCCCCATATTTCTATAAGCCATTCTCAATGCCTTCACAACAGACTGCTTTTTGTCTTTGACCTTGAACTGACTACACCCAATACAATTGCCATTGTAGAATGATTTTCGCGTAACTAGCCGCCGCTGATGAGGTGAGAACGAATCTTCAAGTCTCGTATAACTTCTCCCATGCTTGAGAGTGTGGCCAGTGGGCTGCAAACTTGTTCATTCCTTGGCGTTTAACTAAGTCAGGCACGCCCAAAGATCTCGGAGCTCATCAAGCGCATTTCATTCTAAGCAGGACATTCTGAGTAGGGTTTTCATAATTCTCATTATACAACTACATAAAAGAGGCTGGATCCAAAACGGATCAGTTATTAATGAGAGCTCAAACTCCCTCGGGTATCAAAAGTGGTTTACAAAGTTTGACTAAGTATGGAGCTTAGTAGTAAATCTTCTCGTCCCAGATGGGGGGTCTGGCTCCCTCGGAGTCCCACACCAACTTGTTCTTCTCATCCAACTGGCATCCCTCGTCGGTGATGGGGATGATCTTGCTCGTCTGAGCAATTTCGTGCTTCGACACACCAGCGCCATCCTCGGGAATCCACAGGAGCGGGGGAAGGCTGGAGACGGAAGGCGGGTAGTAAGCGTTGTCCTGAATGTTTCCAGGGTACAACTCGTCGACACTAGCCTCGTCACGAGGCACGAGCTGGCGAAGGTGCATGTAGTTGGCAAAGACCCAAGGCTTGAGGAAGCGGGTGACGATATTGCCGCCCTCCATCTCCACCTGGTTCTCCTCGCCTCCTGGGCTGAAGTTCTTAACGTTTGCAATTTTCTTGAAAGGGTTGCTCGAAGTGCCGTTCTGGCCATCCTCCTCGGATACACCTCTTCCAGAATCCTTGCGGTCAATGTCCTCAACATTGGAGTTCAAGGATTCCTCTTCGACCTGGAGAGTACGCGGCAAAGTGTACAGCAACGGATCCAAGACGCTGTTGAGGGTGATGTGGAAGAGGACGGAGAAGATAAGGAAGATGATCATGAGGACGAGAGGCCCGATAGCCTTGGAAACGGCGAAAAGTCCAACCAAGCAGACCTCAGCCAGGTAGACGCCTGCGAAGAGCTGCTTGAGAGCGCGGGGGTAGAGGAGACCTCTCGTGTCGATCTTGGTGTCCGTGACAAACAGAATGTTGTACCTGTAAGCCAGGTAGAACAGTCCCATGCCGATGGTGGAGAAGAAGAGCATGAGCGGCGCAATGATTGCATAAGTAATGCCTGTAGTGTTGGTTAGCATATGGCATTGTCGCAGGAACAATGATTGAAAACTTACTGATCACAGCAATCATGGTGTAAACCGGCAGCACACTTCCCCACGAGATCGCCGCCAACGTGGACCACTTGACGTATAGAGCTCTGGGCGTGTTGGTGAGGAACTTCAGAAGCACCACGAAGATAGCAAACGCGACCACTTGAGTCATCGTGCCGACTGCCAAGGTGATACCCTGGACGATGAAGTAGCTGATGTAGAAGCTGGATGACTTGGGCAAAGCCTCTGACAGGGTCGAGAAGATGGAAGTCGGGTTCTGGCTGATTTGAATAACAGCAGCCAAAGCCGACTGAGAAATAGTGGTAATCAGGAAGACTTGGATAAGCTGGAACCAGTAGTAAGCATTCTGGGTGAACAGCTCGACTCGGGAGTTCGAAGGTTCTCCGGCCAGACGGGCGCAAAGGCGCATAATGACGGGAACCAAGGACATCAGAATGGACAGAGCCACACTTGGCAGAAGACCAGAGACGACACCCATGATCACATCGGGGATCTTCTTCAACCAGGCGAGGAAGGAGTACGTCTCGAGTTGATCAACTCTAGCGATGAAACCAACGGCGGTGACTGGAATGGCCCAGAAGATAATCAGCGCGGCGACGAAGGCAACAACAGCGTAGCGGCGGATGACTCTCTGCCACCAAGGGACTCTGAGGGATTTCCAGATGACCTCAGTGGGTTGGATGCCAATGAACTTGGGCGTCATCTGAAGAGCCTGGTGGTGAGTGGTGACTTGGTACGCAGCCTGGGCATCGGATTGGGTGAAGAATTCGACGAAGACGGCCGGGATCTTCTTGGCCTTTCCGGCACGGTAGTCGGCTTGGGCGGCTTCGACGGCGGGAATAAGACGCTGCAGTTCGGATCGGCACCAGTCGATCGTGTCAACCTTCTTTCCAACCAGTCCCAGGAGTCCGAGTCTGTGAGTAGGACGCTTCTTCTGAGGGATCCACTTCGTAGCAGCATCGGCTGTCTCGGCGTCTTGAGCGGGAGTCTTCTCGGGGGAGGCACCCTTCTTGATGGCCTTGAGGCGGGCCGCGTTGACCAACTTGATGAGCTTGACCTGGGCCTTCTCCAGTTTCATGGCAACCTTGTCACGCTCCTCCACCAACTCGTCAAGCTTTTCTGTATCTCCGGTGATCCAGATTCTCTTAACCGAATCGCTGAACAGCTTCTTGAGTCGGTGTTCTTCCAGGTATTCTTCGGGGACGGAGGTGAAGAGGACAGTTCGCGATGAGATGCGCTTGGAGTAAGTGGGAGAGAGCAGGAAGGCCTGGCGCAGATTGATGTAGAAGATGCACTCGCGCATAATGAGATACATGACGAAGCCGTAGAAGAGCCAGCCGACGAAAGCGTGCGCATACAGGCGATTGAGACCTGAGGATTGGCTGATGTCGATGTTGCTATATGTGAGAACATCAAGTTGGCTCGCATTGTTACCACCCGTGGCGTTGATGGGGAAAAGGATGGGCCACGTCATGAGGAGACCGACGAGGCAGATGGAGGCGCACAAGCGCAAAAATCGGAGGAAGAGGTACGAATCAAGTGACTGGTGCTTGAGGGCGTAGACATCGGGGATTTTCCAGAAGCTTGTGAACCAGTTCAGTATACCACTGGGGAGGCTTGGTGTTCGCTCGCTGTGACAATGTTAGTTCTTTACCGTCGAGTCACGAGATCCACGCAACGGGCTTTACCTTTCCCGCAAACTGCCCAGATAGGTTCTCGGGGCATAGAATCTACGCTGACTGCGGCGCAGGATCAAAAAGATCACCAAATAGACACCGGCAATAGGAGCGCAGACAGCCAAGGTCGAAACCATGCCTGAGATGGAGCTGCCAGAGGTGTCGCCTCGGGCCTCGCCCTGGTTGTTCGTCGAAGCGTCGGCCATGGCGACGGTGTTGGCGAATTGAGTCGCCTCGAAGTCGACAGGAAGATGTAGTGGTGCTCTCGAAGGTGTGGTTGAAGGGGGGAAAGAGACGTCAAAAGACGGGAGAGTTGATGGTGGGGGTCCCTGGGGCCAAGTCGGGTATTAAACAGGGAAGTAGGCGCGTCGTGGAGAGACAGCGGAAGGGACTTGGAAGAGGAAGAAGGGACAGGGGCTGTAGTTGGAGGGGGGGGAGAGAACGGGATGATATGTGCGTCTCCGTGGGTGGTCAAAAACCGGGAGTTGGACCCTCGTCCCCAGATGAGAGATGGCACGATGCCCGATTAGAGCAGATAGGTCGATGTCGATCAGTTGCACAAGCGACGAGCTTGCCAACTTGCCCAGAGCTTTGTGGCGTGGAGCGCGTGGGTTGGTGGTGCGGTGCAAGTGTTGGGTGGTGGTGCAATGGTGCAGCGGTGCACAATAATGGGATGCGATGCTGGCCTGGACTGGACCTGGACCGGATTCCCCAAGTCAGGAAAGAAGAAACGGTGACGTGAGGAAGGGAAATTGGGCGCGTCTCCCAATGTCTCAGTCCTTCGTCGTGCTGAAAGGAGGTGACGCCACAGAACCACGGAAGTGCGCTAGGAGGTGCGTTAGTCTCCTTTTTGTTTTCTGTGCGCTGTGGTTGACGATCGAAGGCCGGGGGGAAACAGCCAGGCTATCGATGGAGATATCCGTCCTGACGGGTGATGGGAGGGAGGATGCCGGCGCGGTGTTGTTATGAGAGCGCAGAGAAGAGAGTTGAAGGGGAGAAAAAAAAAAGACACTACGAGGCGGTGGAGAGGATCGACGATTCTGGATGTCGGTGTTGATTAAGTCGGTGGCAGGAGGGCCCGTGATGCCTGACGACTTCTCGACGGGGAATGGACCTTATGGAACCTGATGGGACCTGTCTGCCGGGCTGTCTTTTCATGAGACGGAATTTTCTTGGGCTGAAGAGGGGTCCTGTCCCTTATTCTTATTTCGAAGGGTCCCTCGCCGGCCGAAAAGAGGCCAACCGGGCGAGGATGGGATACTCAAATCTGGGACCCCTGTTTTTCACGAAGTGAACACAGAGTGAGGAACACAGGAACACACAGCCAGCTCTGGCCTCCGCCTTCCCCATCAGAAAATGCACGAACCTCACATGCCACACATCCACGCACCCACACACCCATATGCCACATGCCAACACGCCTGAACAGCGTACCTTGGTCGAGTAGCAATATGCAGTATCCGTAAAGGGGAGGGAGACAAGAGCTGAGGCGCGGGATGGTGTGTTCCAGGTCCAGGGCCGGTAAAGACAGCAAAAGGCAGAAGGCAGCCCAGTGTGAGAGAGAGAGCTCCATGGCTGATGGCAGGGCAGCAGCCGGCTACACTACCTATGACGCATTTTTGCAGCGCCAACTCGGCTCGACAATCGTCCAATGTGCAGCTACGGCATGGCACCAAGACAGGGGCCGCAGCATTGGGGAGGTGCGAAGGTGGTTGAACCCAGCTGCAAGCTGCAGCGTGCAGGCATCTGGGCAAGAGCTGTGTGTGCCCTCCCTGGCAACTTCCTGGCGTCGATGCGCCTGGGAACGGCAGTGCACTGGCCATCTGGTGGAGACCGCGCCCATCATCGACGAATCCTGGCCAGTCGAGGTGTTGTGGGCCTGCTGAAGGCTGCACGTCGCCTCTCTGATTGGTCACTACGTTTGCAATTGGAAACCGCCCTTAACCTTTGCGACTGCAGTTTGCCAGCAAGAAGCACTCTCACTGAGGGAAGCTACCACTGCCGGTTTGTGGGCGGTGCTGCTGCCGAACACTCTACTGCGGTAGCTGCCTTTCGCTCTAAGGTAGAGTTTTTCTCAATGTCTGCCAGAGGTAACCTTCCTCTTGGCGGCCTCCGTCGACATTCAGACGTCTCAATTCAACCATCCGATGTGTTCGTCTGTTCCATCGCCGTTGCCAACTTCTGCGTACTCTACATCCTACAGTCATCTTTCATTTTTTCTGCCCTGATTCGCGCCAAATCCTCACCGGAAACACCGTGATCCACCCGTACCGGCTGTCGTCCGCCGGCAGAGTTGCACCGGACCCCGGCAGACAAAATGCGCAGGGCCAGACTTCCAGGTTTTTTCACCACCCAAAATCTGGGCTTTGGCTCCTCTCGCTGCAAGACTCGTCGCAGTCAAGCAAGGGCCCATGGCCGAGAGGTTGGACACTGAGCCACGCCAATTAGGACGACCTGTCTTTCGCGCGCTGCCGACATCCATTGAATGCTTTTCGACGTTGCCGCCCGTCTCTCACCCGAGACGAAGGAAGCCAGCACCGATCCAACGGCAGCCACACGGCAGTAAAGACAGACGAGTGACATCAACCTGTCTTGGCCTGGCCCAGGGAAAGAAACGCATGAGAACCAATTCCACCCACTGACGCAACCTACCCATGGTCCTTTTTTTTCTGCCCTGGATATGCGTACCATGCACCGCGCGACACGCACCACTCACCATGCACTTCCACGCGGCTCTTGCGCATCTCTGTTGAAAACGTCGCTGCACTATCGCAAATTTGACAAACAATCGGCGACCCTAGACCAACGGCCTCACCACCAACCGGCTGGGCAGCTACGTGCAAGCGTCATCGAGATGCCAATGCCAACATCGATGCGCTCTCTCTACAAATAGCGGTTCACCATCACCCGGACTCCAACCGTGCCGGCACTAATAACCGGCGACAGCTGCGCCGGTCTTCGTCTGGCATTGGGGCGATGGATGGGAAATGGGATCTGTGCAAGCCCAAAGACCGCTCCTGAGTCCATCGACAAGGCCAATTTCCCGCTCTGGAACGCTTCGAATTTTGCCCACCGTCATCCTAAAACTAGCGCCCATGGTCAAAGTGCCAAACCGCTTCCGGCAGTCTGGTTGAGCTTCCATCGGCGCTACTCATGGAGAAAATCTCAAATCCTCCACATTCTGGCACCTGTTCCCTTGCTACTATCGACAGACAGTTTCTCCTCAGACCCCTGTTCAGCTGCCAAAGGAAATTGAATGCTGAAAAAGACGGTGGACCAGCCCGCAAACAGCCACGAGAATCGGAGAAACAAATTCGTGAGGGCCACAACCGATAGCTCTCCTGAGAATCAGACAGCCCGCGAGTCACTGCCACTCTTTGCGCGACAATGGGCGACGGTAGCCGCCCGCTGCCCCTGGCGATGTGGCCGTCCGGCTGGTTACACCGTTTCGCCTTTGCCATCGTTTGTTTTTAGTGTCTTGTGCAGTCGGCGGGCTGAGGGCGCGTAGTCTGGAATGGACTCGCAAAACAGTGTCATCTGGCAGAAACACTAGCTGCCCTATCGGCATAATCTGCTGCACCTCTTGCCATGCTTGCACAGCTGGGTGTGCTGCACCTCTTGCAGATTTCCCGTCGCGTGCGCCGTTCTGCGTGTCCTTCCCAGCTGAGAGACCGCATTTCGACCGGCCCAGGCCCCATGCTGTTATCAACCCCCTTCATCAAATATCCTAGCCAACTTCGCCCCAATGGCGGACCTCTCCGTTGCAAAGCTTGGCGGCTGTTCTAAACTTTATTCGAATCCTTCATTTGACAAGTCCGGATAAATCAGCCCCGACACCAGCCATGTCGACCAACCGTCGACTATCGCGGCATGTTCCTCTCGCCGTTGCCACGTTGTTTAGGCGTTGACTACCGCCAGATTTCCGAGAATTGTGTGCAGCACGAGGATGGCAATCCAGGGTCTACAGATCGCTGGTTCTCGATGATGTCCTGATCGGGTCGATCGTCGTTATATTCCTGCGCGAGTGGCGTTCATGTGACCAAGGCTGAGATTACATGCATTTCGCCAAGACATGGGAATGTGTCCCAAAATGTGCCCAATGAGTTATGCCATCATCTCTGCGCAGCTTGAGATCTCTGACGCAGTTTGTACTTACGATGTAGGCTGGGAGTGAATCCCACTGCGAATCCAGGCAGCTGCTTGCATTGACGAACATGATGTTCCATTTACATGTTGCTTGCTCTTTCAGAGGCACAAAGAGGACCTTCTCCCTTGCATGGCGTTGCTGAAAGAGTTGCTGTAGGCAATTCTTGCTCACATGAGTTTCTGTTGTCTCCTTCTTTCGCAGACTCAACGGTCCCATTAGCCCGTGCTATTGTTCTCAAATGGACGTGGCCGTTGATTGCTTGCTTCAAAGAAACTTATCGCTATTATTCATTCTATCCATAGTTTTGGGCTTAAAAGATCGCGATGGCTTCTTTGTCTCGTCTGCTGAGATTTGTAGCACCGACTAGGAGGGCCTCATCCTTGAGAGGAAAAGAGGGCAACGACGAGAGGGTTTTCAAAATGACGACGGTTGCCGGCCTCACTTCGCTCTCGCCGTAACCGTCCTCACTGTCTCGTTCGATACCGTCCATCGGTTAGCAGAAGCACTTACAAAATTTCCAAAGCTTTTGTCACGATGTCTACGCACAACGACGGCCATCGCGAGCCTCATCCGGGCTACGTGGAGAAGACACCTTATGCTCACGGGTATCAATCACGCTACACGGAAAACATCATCAACAGAGGCGGTTATGTCCCTGGACACGACAACCCCTGCGATTTCCAGCTGCTGGATCATGTCAACTGCGGTTATCTCTCAACGCATGGAGTCCCACCGACCCTACTCGCCCTCAAGCAGCATGCTCAGTCGCTCGCCGTTCTCATTTCTCAGATCACAATCTCCAGCCAGTATGCTGAAGTCGACAACAAGAATAGTGCCGAAGGACGTGTCTACAAGTCTTTCCGCAAGAACGAAGCGTTCGACTGGCTCAACGACCTGAGCATGCCCTACGAGAACGACGACGAGTGGCATCACAAGCCTCTGACGGACCTCATGAACGTCGTTGCAAAGCAATCAGACACCAGGGGCACCGAGCACCACTGCCCCCTGGAGGACTTCCCATCCGAGAACGAAAAGACGAAGCTGCGCCCCTACGCCTCGCACAGCGCCCTCGCCATGCACGCCAACGAGTGTCTCGAGGTGCTCGATCACGAGTACAGCGCCACGGGCGGCCTCATGTCCCTCCTGCCGACTGACGCCGCGGCCGACGCCAAGGATATGGTCTCGGTTCGCAACAGTCTGCTCGGCCAGTTTCTCCTCTTCGCCCAGCACCTCGTGGCCCGCATGCACGACCTCGAGCTCGGCTATGCCAACGCCCTCGACGTGACCGCCGGCGAGGCCGCCGTGCCGATGCAGATGCTCTCCAAGGTCGGTCCGGACGGCACCTCCGGCAGGGAGGTCGCGTACCCGCAGGACAAGTGGATCCTGGCCAACGCCGGCGACGACGTCTTCGACCACCTGCACCGCGTGCTGGACCGTCAGGAGGCGCAGATCAAGATCAAGCAGCAGATCTGGGCGGCAAACGGCACGTACGGCGAGCGCATGTGGAACGAGCAGCGCGGCGGCGACCTATACGCCCGCGGCCTCGTCTTCTACGACGTCAAGACGCGCTTCTTCCGGCTGCAGGGCAAGGGCAAGAGCACCATCTTCATGCTCCCCGCGCACGGCGAGCACCCGGCGGTGCAGCAGACGCGGCGCATCGAGGTCACCCCGACGGTGGTCTCGGTGGTGACGCCGACGTGGCCGGCGCGCGTGTCCGAGTGGGAGAAGAAGTACCGCGCCAAGCTCGAGGAAGCGGACCAGAGAGAGATCATGCACCACGACATGACCGCGGAGACGTTCAAGATGCGGGAGCACAACGAGACGCTCGCGACGGAGCTGCAGAAGGCCCGGCTGATGAACGAAAAGTTCGAGACGTACTACACGGCGTCGGAGGCCGCGGACGGCGCCGCGGTGCTGGAGAGGAAGGCGGCCGAGCTCGAGGCGGAGCTCGAGGAGCTGAAGGCTCAGATGCAGCAGCTCGAGAAGCTGGAGACGCAGCTGGAGAAGCTCAAGCCGCACCTCCCGGAAAGCTTCAAGGGGTTCCTGTACTCGCCCTTGCCTGGGCAGACTGAGCCTCTGGGTGCTGCCATGTTTCGGGACGCGCCTGCCACGGGTGTCAGCGGTTGAGGGCTTCGGTGTGTCTGATTCTGGTGCGAGGGTTGTGATGATGGAGGCAACCGGATGAAGTGTCTTGTGTTTATGTTTTGGTGGTGGCGTCAAGGGTGTTGTTCGGGTGTTGTCTAGGTGGTACGCGAGTCGGGCATCGTATCATTCGTACGAATACATGACGATGAGTAGTGATGGTGTCTTTCGTAGCTGCGTTGGTGTAGCTTGGCAATTGGACCAGTTGATCGGACAATGTTGGACAAGTGGCACACAGAAAAGCACACAATAAACGAGTGACTCGGAAGGGGACTCGAGACGGAAAAACGGTTGTCAAACCGGCAACACTGACTAACCTTTGGCCTTCCCCTCCCTCGAGTGCAACATGTGATTTCCTAGAGTTTGGTAGCGCGACACGATGAAGCTCTGCATCTCCGTGGTTGCGACCGTCTTATCGGCCATCTATCTCTCAAAGTTCCACCAAAAAGATTGATCCCCCTCTCTCCACCCTTCAAAAGATCGATAATCAAGGTAGCGCGGGCCCACGATTTTGACGATTGGGAAACATGGAACAAAGGAACAGCATCAGGGATTGCGGTTCGCGGGCTAGTACAATCTCGGCATGGCACAAGAATCGGTCAGCAAGGGTCCCCACCCCACCCGAGCCGATTCACATCAACACACTCATTGAACATCATCCCCCCCCCCACCGCCGTTGCCCCGGCGACGGTGCTCACCGGCGCCCGCCAAAACAAAACCCTGCAGACGTCTGAGGAAATGCGGCATCCCTCATGATGCCATTTGACGGCCAGCCATTGGTGATTGGGGGCACTAAGAATGCGCTAAGGTAAAGTAGACAAGACACAACCTTGCGGCGCGGACGTTCGAGTCTTGCTGCTCCAGCTGCGTTCTAGTTCTAGCCTATTCAGAACTGTCCTCGGCGTCGAAGAAGTGTGCGCGCCGGCCCTTTCGATTGGACAGACAGCGAGGGACGGAGCAGCTCGGCAGACTTGCGCCGCAATCTTTTCCCTCCTCCTTCCCTTCTTCAGGTCCTATCTGTGTCTTGGTTGGCTTTTCTTATTCCCTCGCGCACTACCTGTGTACACCGGGTTTGGGTTGGTTACTTGCCCACCTTACCCCCCCTGTCATCCAGACCATTCGATTTGTTGACATCCCACATGCTACCCGCGAAGCCGCAGGCCGCAGACACCCACCGCCGCACCGCAACCCCCCCAACCCCTCGATTTGCAACCCCAGCAAGTGTGTCCCGTCATCCAGATTAATCCATCGACACGCAAACCGTTCGCCCGGGGTGGTTTCGCAGTAAGGATCCTCTTTCTCCATACCATAGCTTCTGCTGGCCTCCTCTTTCCCGCATTGCTGCGTGCTCCGTGCTTTCTTCTCTTTCCAATCCTTTCTCTTCTTGTCAGACGCAGCAGTTTTCCGAGGCCCGTTTTCGCAGCCCAGCTGGAGCCGATCTTGGACTGGGATAGAAGGAGAACAAAAAAAGAATGCTTGCTCGGTAAAGTACGAAACGGCGTTCTAGACCTCTTACCTCAGATACACCCGGCGGAGAGGAAGACAGTGAGAGAGAGGGCATACGAGA
>JABGLZ010000547.1:19122-36291 GCA_014705045.1 Colletotrichum theobromicola | reverse complement strand
CGGGAGCAACAGCAGGAGCAACAGCAGGAGCCGGAGCAACAGCAGGAGCCGGAGCAACGGCGGAAGCCGGAGCAACGACGGAAGCAGGAGCCGGAGCAATAACAGGAGCAACAACAGGAGCTGGAGCAGCAACTGGAGCAAGAGCAGCAACTGGAGCAGGAGCAGCAACTGGAGCTGGAGCAACAGTGGGAGCGGGGGCAGCAGCGGAGGCAGCAGCGGGAACAACAGCAGGGTTATCGGAGGAGGAGGAGTCATTATCCATCTGCACAAGGCTGTCTTGTTCCCCCTGAGCATCGCGATGGATGTTGTCAGCAGTCTGCTGGTTTTGATTGAGCTCTGCCGCCAAGGCACCATGGCGCCGTAAAACGCGGAACTGGCTTCCTCTCTGGTGCCACATTGAGACTCGGGCCCTGGCTCGTCCTATAATTCGAAGCTGTGTTCGTGAACTTTCGACACACTCTTGTAAGGACGCGTCATTGTTCACCGTAATTTGATACTCGTCGTCATCGCTAGAAGAAGATGCGTCGCTAGAAGAAGACATTGTGACGTCGTTGTTGTCGTTGGAAGCAGATGCTGTAACGTCATTGTTGTCGTGAGAAGAAGACATGCTGACGTCGTCGTTGTCGATAGGAGAAGACATCGTGACGTCTAGCCTACTATCTTGTTTGCGTAATAATCAGAACGAAAGTGAAGTGAAAAAGAGTTTCTTGGTGGAAATCACGCTGCGATGGGACCTCGTTGGTGGTAAAATTGTAAGGTAATGTGAAACAGAATGAGAAATGCAAATTCTTGTGTGAATAGAACGGTAACTTGGAATGATTTGAGAGTTGATACCGTTTCGAGAAGTATTCCGGTAAAATATGTGCTCGAGGGCAGACCCGTCACCAGACTGTTCCCTCGGTCATTGTTCACCATACAGTAGGCTGTGTTTCTGGAAACCTTTCAAGTGCTGCTCTCGCTTCAAAGGCTCTGATATGGCGCCAATTTCTAAATCTGATTATTCCTTTATTGTCAAAAGTTAAGGGGGAAACAAGTATTTCTCTTTTGTGAACAAGCCTATTGAATGGGGATAATGAGCAGCGCACAAGGCAACCTTTGTAAAGCACGTTCGAGGGAATGTTTCCTCCGGTAACAACTACATTATCTGCTCCCTTGATTAAAAACCTAGATGTTAAACTTCATCAAGTTGCTCTTCACCCACAAATCAGGACTCATCTACTATTCAGGCTTCGTAAAATTGGAGTCTTACTCTTTGCTATTCATTCCAGAAGATAGGTTCCCATAATAGCCAATCCTGCATTCTCGCCTTGGTCTTTCACCACCCGCTGCATCATTCGGTGCAACATCTCGAGCCCCTCTGCGTTGACCTTCTCCTCTTGCAAGGTTGTCAAAATTGTCTCCAGCCCCTTCAATTGCATCGCGACAGGGTTTCCAAAGTTATCGCCCCAGTCCTCCCGATCCAAGTCCCGTGCCAGATTGACCTGGTGCGGCAGAAGTGTTGAGAGGAGAGGAAGCACGATCTTCTTCATCGGGACCTCAGTCGATGGCGGTTGTGCGGCCGCATCATCGGGCCGCTGCCGCTTGAGCACGTTCAGCGCGACGATCGCTCCGGAGTACATGCCGTACATGGCCGCGAGAGCCGCGATGTCCCAGAGGCTCGCTGCGCCGGAGTCCTGGGCCACGTAATGATAGCTTCCGAGGGGTCTAAGAATTCCCGAGATTTCTTCGAAGTCGGCTTCGTTTTCTCCGCTGAAGAACATGGACGAGTGTACCGTGCCGATCAGCTCGGGAGTGACCATGATGGCTCCATCGAAATATTTCGCGATACCGTTGGATTTGAGACGCGTCTCCATCTCTCGAGCTTGCTTAGATGTGCCGGTGGTAATGTTGATGACCGTGATTCTTCCCTCGGTCCCTTTGACGGGTAGAATGGGCGATAGAATTTGATCGATGTCATCGTAAGTTGAGACGCAAAGGACAACCGTATCGCTACAATAAAATGCAGTATGGATATCCGGCTCGAGCAACGCCCCTCTCTCCACAAGTTTGGCAAGTTTGGGTCGATTGGTGTTGCGATTCCACATTGCAACCTTCAACCCGGAGTCGAGCCAGGCGCTGACCATGGCGGCTCCGATGTTGCCGACTCCGATGATGGTGGCATCAGCTTTGCTCATCTTGATTGTCTGAATTTGCTCGTAAGTGAGGTTTTGTTCTGCCTTTCGTGTGAACGAGGTTACTCGTAACACCTCATCGATGAGGGAGCATCGTATCATTTATACCACGATCGAAGATTTCTCTTTCTACAAACGGCCGATAAGATTGATGTGGTTGGAGCGCTCTTTACCAGGTTCACAAGCTATCAGTAGATAACATTTCTCGGTCCTCGCTTCTCACGGCCTCCGAGTGCACACGTTGAAGTCGACATTCTTGACATTTTCTTCATCCCACCGTCTGGAGGTTTGTCCAAAACCAATATCTTCCATAATCAAAGTTTCGGATTTCTAATATGGCGCTGTTCGAATCTCGTAAATGAGCCAATGGCGTCCTTTTCCGTGCGTTTTCGGGTTTTGACTTCCGATGAGACCAGGGGGCATCATTGTAGTTCGCCAACTAACTGTTGCACATACGGGTTTAAAAGCCGCTGTTTCGCTGTAGCATAGTTCTGAACAAGTCTTTTAGAAGTCATTCTATAATGTTCTGATTCGAAAGCTTCGTTTATGCAACAACTGGTGAATTTCTCGGGCATCTTCTTGGCTTACTGACCAATGCCGAGATTCATGCGCAGAGTCATGGATGGGTTCTCTCAGATATCCCACCGTTCGTCTTAACAATCACGCCAAGAATCCTAGGACGTCTTGCAAAATATATATAGAATTAAAAGAGTGGTTCGCCTCTCAGAAGGGGATCCTAGCATCTATGTTCGCTCAAAAAAGACAGGCTTGACGTGAGAATCATCAGCATCGCCGCATAACACATTATTTGCAACAATCATACTGCTGCAAAAGTCTACCATCGCCGCTAAAGTCCACACCCACGAGACTTTTCATTCAAGAATCCATCGTGCAGCTTGAGCAGGTCGATGCCGGAGAAACGGCTTGCTGAGGCTCGCTCTGCCCGGTCTTACGGCATCGCCGAGGAAACAAGTTGTTCCTTAACCGTTGGTGAATCTTCTTGTAATGTTCCCTCTGCTTCCATGTTAGTATCTGCTGTGATTGATAAGGTAAGGCTAACGCGTACCATATTGTCCTTGCGACTGAAGATTCTGTCGCAATCGGGGTGGAGACACCGGACCGCGGGCTTGTGAGACCCCATGTGCCGCTGGAAGTCTTTGCGAGTCGCGAAGCCGACGCCCGCTTGCTGGCAGCGCTTCTCGGTGCAGAAGAAGTACTTTGCGTGGCCCCGGAAGTGCTTCCGCAGATCGCAGGCTCTCAGAAAGACGCGCGACGAGCAGCACCCCGCGTACCGGCAGCGCCAGTTTCCGGCGACGTCGAGGTAGCCCATCTGATGGAGATCCGAAGGACCCCAGCTGTCGACCTCTAGCTCTTTGGGCGGTGAGCTCGGCGACGTGGTCACGCTGCTGGGAGACGGGGCGAACTCGAACTGCTCGCTGGGGACGGGCGAGAAATCTGGAGGGGGAGAGGGTGTGGCGTAGGCGGTGTTGAATGTGAAGTCCGAATCCATGGAGAGTGTTGGGCTGGTGGCCATCATTGGCATTGGTTGCTGCTGGCATGTCTGGAACGAGAAAGGGTACAGAAAGCTGTCGAGGCTGTCCCCGGAGGGATAAGGAATGAACTGGGAGTCGAAGCTGTATCCCATGCTGCCGTCGACGCTGGGGAAGAAAGTGTAGGAGTTGTCCTCGAGATAAGACTCCATGACGCCTGATACCTGCAGACAGAGAGAATTGAATGATGAAAATAAATAGTTTTGAAGAGAATCAGAAAAGCCGCGCCGAGATGATTTGTGAACCGTGATCTGGAGAGAAAGCAGAAAGAAGCGATCTTGGCGAGAACCGGATCGACGCTGGTGTTTATGTATCTCACGATCTGGCTTTTCCCACCCATCCATCACCCGTCAGCCGTCACTATATGCAAGTCATATAAACATGGTGGTATAGCTCGTGTCGGAATGCAACGTCGGCGCCTACCCTCCAAAACGCCCGGGGTGGTTTGGTTTTGGTGATGGATGGATGCATGGATGCATGGCATCCGGCGAGAGTGTGAACCGGGCCATGAACGACGGGCCTGACGGCGGGCGGAACAATCTGACCCACACGAGAAATGAGGCGTCGCCCTTTTCTCCCTTTCCACTCGGCAAATGCGTTAGACTTTCGAGATCTCAGCAGATCTATTCCCTATCTAGGGACAACTGGCCGACCCCGTTTCAATTGTCAGCCATTTGACATCGGCGTTAGGTCAGTCGTTGCCCAGGATCTCGTGGCACGAACAGTTGGGGAAATGAGGGGAGACGGCGGATCAAGTGTGCATCCGCTCGAATGCGATTCGCTAACCAGAACGTCCAGGAGGCCATGTTGGAGCGTCAGATCGCCTGGAGATCACGAAAATTGCACAGCCCGTCGCCCAGGGTCAGATATAGCCCCCCTACTCAGCTATTATAGCTATGTACTATCACGACAGTCAGTCATCAATGTCAATGGGGGGGGAAGAGGTTCGTGCGCAACGCGGGACGGGATGCCACCGTCTTTTCTAAGCGCTGACTGAACTTAACACAGCGTCTTAATGGGACATCTCTTGCCCTAAAATTGTAAACTTTTGGCTGGGACATGCTGTCTTCTGGCGGCTGTTTGCGGGGAGGTGTCATGTCATGGTTGATGGGTATGGATCCCCTTGGTGTCGATGTTGATTGCGATTGGCTCTTGGAAAGCTGTCAATCCAAACCATAAAGTTAAGGAAGCGCAGAGTTCCGAGATGGCCTTCTCATGAGCCAATCGGTAGGCCCAGAATCTTTTTGACATGTCGAGGCTGTCTGGGATTGATCCATGGTGCTGTTCCCGCTTCAGACATTTTGACAGTCTCTTGGAGACTCTTGGAAAGCAGTTATTCATCCACGGAATAAACACGGCCTCCCAATCACAGCCATGTCTGTCCCCCCCGGGCCCTTCTCTGACACCTGGAAGCCAATTCCGTAAGGCTGGACGACAGGCCCGTCAACCGTCCCAGGCGGATAAAAGTGGTTCTCTCCAGGGGAACGGTGAGATGCGATTCGCTCATGAGAATCGACCTCAGCCACGCTCAGCTGCATGACTCGAGACGTCCAGTGGGGTGGTTTTCTTCGTCTTCCTCCGCGTTCACTGGATCGTCACCCTTCCTTGCCATGATCGGCCGGGCTCGCCAACGTCACCTCTGTCAATCTAGACCTCCTCGAAACTGCCCACCTTGACGGGTTGAAGCAATGCCATGATCACAACGGCGACGACGGCGAGAGCGGCTATGGCGCGTGTCATGACACCCACCCCCCGCCGATAAACACGTTCCGGTCGATCATCAGCGGAGGAGGCCTCTCCTCCTCCGCCGAACTGAGTTTAATATGTGGATTGATAGAGGCACCGGCCGAGAAACAGCGATAATTTCCTTCCCCAGCCTGGCCTATATTATATGCCGTTTTTTTTGTTTGCAGTGATGGCCAAGCTGATAGCCCTGCCCGGCTGGGTTCTTTCCCGTTGATTCCCCTTGTCCCTTCTGGCTGGCCAGGCCGTCACCGAAGCGCCACACTGCGTCAGGTTCATGTTGAAGACCAGAAATGCAGTTGAGTTTATCAGGGCCAACTTTTCACATCAGGTATAGCTGCGGATAAGGACGGCCTACTCTCGTCCCGGTGTCATCATTCCTAGTGAATAATCATTCCCCCACACCGATGATCCGCGCTGGTCCTGCTGATCGATGCTGCACCTCTGCGCAGACGTAACACCATCTGCTCAATCTAGCTGCTGTAGAAACTAGTTTCAGCGAAACAAACATGCAAGATCACCGCTGGGGTGCCGCTACCACGCGCAGAACTTGCAACGGTGTCGCGCCGTTGGGTCTAGACAAGGATGAAGGAGAGCAGAGCACCATCTCCAGTGAAACCTTCCATGGACAAACGTAGAACAGGGTCACATTTGACCGTGCTTGCCTCATGTGAGATAAAGAGTCTTGACATATTGACTGGCCAGGGGTGATGCGACATGGCTTGCGATGCAGAGTCGCAGTCTCCGGATCTGGAGGCTGGTTCTTTGGGTGGGATCTAAGCCTCCAAGGATATTGTGTGACTCGCACAGTTCGTCCCTGCACGTGTTCCTGGCTTGGATTCCCAAAGGAATGATCAGTTGGGACAGAGGCGATGTCACTGTTGCTCGTCTGCTCTTGAATCCGATTCGAGAAGCGCAACGGTCGAGTCCGTCAGGCCACCGGTTTGGAAATGGACGACAGGAACAGGATCATGAGATGTATAGATAACCGAAACGACCGTGCATGATCCATGGAAGGCGGAGGCGTGCCGAACGTTCGGTTGGTCTGTCATCCAGCGTGTTGGACAAATTTGACAGATGAAGATGAATCAGTATGAAGTTACGAACTCTGACATCGACTGATGGTTTGGACGATTGCTACTGCTTGTAAGCGGCATTTTCAGCTCTACCTTCCGGGTTCCGTTGAAGTCGGAATATCGTGGACTACAGAAACCCGAAAAAGAAGAGGACAAATCGAAGCAACAATCGCAGACAATTTTTAGCAATGTTTTTAAGAAACATGGCTGGGAACCCTGAGAAGATCCTCACGCGTGCAGACTCGATAAAGCCACGGGAGGACATGCCTGCCAACCCTGGTGGCTGCTGAGGAACATGTGGCTTGTGTGTGTGTGTGTGTGTGTTCGTAAGACGACAAGGGTAACTAGTCTGTCGCCGCTGGGTCTCCTGTGCATCATCTCTGCGCCGAGAACCGAATAACGTGGATGGTGTGTTCGTTAAGCTTCGACTGGTACATGGTTACCATTACTGCCCTGTCGCTATCCACAAACCGAAGCTTATCAGATATAAGGATTTTTGCGATCGTTCCAACGCGTTGATTATTTGTTAGCAACAGGTTGTTGTCGGGACTTTGTAGAAATGTAGGCAGGAGTCATGACTGTAATGCCAACAAGTGAAGTGACTCATTACGCTGAAGCTGACTTTTCGTCGTGTCTTATAAATTGCGCACATGCAAACGCAGATTTACAACAACAACTATCAAAATCTTACTAACCTCAATTCACCTTATTGAAATCCGATATTGAATTTGACTTCATGATGGCCAACTCGTTAAGACCTCAACCTATAGTCTACATCAACGGCTTCCCGGGAACAGGCAAGCTGACCATCGCCCGAGTCCTCGACAACGCCAGCACCAAGATCAAGCTGGTGCACAACCACCTCCTCATCAACCCTGCCGAGGCCGTGCTGGACCGCGACCAGCCGGGCTATCAAGACCTGCGTCGCCGCATCCGCTCGGCGGTTTTCGAGTCCCTCATCCATGAACCGTCCACCTACTCGACACTTTACATCTTTACAGACGCACAGACGGCCAATGCAGCAGGGACAGCCGTCTGCCAGGAGTACAAAGAGTGTGCAGACAGAAGGGGTTGCGAGTTTATCCCCGTCACGCTGGACTGCGATGAACAGACCAACTTGTGCAGACTGGTTGAAGGTGGTCGACGAGCGCAAGGGAAGTTGACTGACTCAGGGCTTTTGAAAACGTTTCGGGCTGGCGAGGACCTGTACGACTTTCGTGGACATCCTTATCGGTTGCGGTTTGATGTAAGTCGGCTTTCGCCCTCAATGGCGGCGAGCAAGATTCTTGCCCATGTTGCGTCTGTGTGTTCCGATGACGCTTGGGGCCTTATTGTATAGCTATAGCAATTCTCTCACTCGTGCGCTGTTTGATTCACTAGGAGATATTACTTGAGACTGTATTTTCGAATGATACCAGAAATGTACTCATCACCATAACAACATGAATTAGGTTGTTATCTTAATGTTAGCCGCCATGCAAGTCAATGAAGTCCCAACGTCGCAAAGTTGGTGTCTCTTCAACTGATGATTCTGGGCCCGTCGATTGGCCGGCTGCATGTATTGCGCAAAGTAAATAGTAAACGAGTGACGTCGGTAAACATCCAAGTTTCTTAACTTGCCGCGATGGGCGCGAGGGATTTCCCTGATAACATCTCATGTACAGACTTTTCCCCCTGATCCACCGGAGGTCCACCGGAAAGCACGCCGGTGGCTCCCGGGACGCTCACTGGCCCGCCGAGCTCTCGGTCTGATTCGGCGCTTCCGTCCTGAGACGACCTGAGAAGGTGACGGGCATTACAATGGTGGGTTTTTGCGTCCCTGGAAAAGTCGGCGGATACGTCATAGGTGGGGTGAAGAAGTGGTCCTGGCATCCGAGAAGATGCCCCGCGGTCGGTGTAGGCGGGGTGTTCGGTGAATGAGGTGTTGACCGAGACTCACCGATCGCGTTCGCCGTTCGAGGTAGACACAGCTTCGGGTTTTCCACAAGGGTGAACATCTGATTTTATGTACTACATGTATAGTAAAAGAGTCAAAGAACACCCATATTGTAAGAAATCCAGCTTAGCCGTGGAGCCAAATCTCACCGTGCTCGTCTCGAGAAACCGGAAGCAGATGCAGCTGCCATCTGCGGTCAGCCGCCGGCACCCGTGTCGGAATCCACTCTCCTTCGCGATTCATGAGTAAGCCCGGCAAAGCTTTATGGCTCATCCCACTCTAACACCACCACCCCCCATCCCGTCAAAGCCTCTTCTGCCCGGCCGACCCCATGTTCACCTCCTGCAGCAGAGCATCTTTATTAATAAGATCAACAATCTCATCCCTCTGCCAGTCCTCTTCACGCACAACCTCACCACTCCTCTCACCCTTCTCATCACCCCGCACAAGCACAAACACCACGGTCACACCAAAACCAAAACTCTACTACGCCCGCGCCATGTCCTCCTCCGCAGTATCCCTCGTCGAGTCGGCCAAGAAGGCCGCCGCCTACCGCGCCGTCGACGAGCACCTCGACGCATCGGCCCGCTTCGTCGGCATCGGCTCCGGCAGCACCGTCGTCTACGTCGTCGACGCCATCGCCGCAAAGGGCCCCGCCTTCTGGTCCGACATGACCTTCTTCCCCACGGGCAGCCAGTCCAAGGGCCTCATCCGCGCCGCCGGCCTGCGCCTGTGCAACCTCGACGAGAGGCCGCTGGGCCCCGACGGCAAGCTCGTCGCCCTGGACGTCGCCTTCGACGGCGCCGACGAGGTCGACGCCGACCTGAACTGCATCAAGGGCGGCGGCGCCTGCTTGTTGCAGGAGAAGCTCGTCGCTATCGCCGCCAAGAAGTTCGTCGTTGTCGCTGGTGAGTCCTTTTTTTTTTTTTCGGAAGAACCGCTTCGGGTGGAGAGAGAGGCCCGAGCGGAAAGAGAGTGTGTGTGACGAGCTGACGAGAAACCCGCAGACTACCGCAAGCTCTCCCAGAGGCTACTCACCAACTGGAAGGCCATCCCCATCGAGGTCCTGCCCATGTCCGCCCCGGACGTGCTGGACCGCCTCACGGACCTCGGCTCCGTCAAGCCCATCGTCCGTCCGGGTCTGCCCGCCAAGGCCGGCGAGGCGGTCACCGACAACGGCATGTGGATCATCGACGCGCCGTTCCCCCAGCTCCTGCTGCCCTCGGACGTCGAGGCCGGCGCGAGCCGCAACGCCGCCGGCGCGTGGGAGGTCTCGGCGCTGGCCAAGGAGCTGCTGCTGATCCCCGGCATTGTGGAGATTGGCATCTTCCACGGCCTCAACGGGCTGCAGGCGGCCCAGGCCGGCAAGTTTGGTCTTGCGCAGAAGCCGGTCGCGGCGTACTTTGGTATGGAGGATGGCAGTGTTAAGGTTACTGGCGCATAGACGGGATGGGATTTGGCATATTATCTTGGTATTTAGAGCGAATTTTGAATAGAACGGAGTTCAAAAGGTCAATTAACAGCGGTACAGAATGTTTCTTGCAAATATGTGTTGATGCGACGGCATGAAGATGGCTGTGTGGGTGGGCTTGATTGCGGATGCTTACGTTCCCAACTGTAGGAGAGGGCCGTAGGCAACTTTGACAAGGTATGTCTCTTGATTATTGATTACAACAAGATATTATGAGAAGCTAGACATGTACAGACAACAACACAAAATATGTACAAATCGACATCAACCGACGGGCATGCTCTACATTCCATATGTACCATCCAATGGAATCTCAAGCATCCAGGACCTTCCAGCCGCCAACAAGGAGATTAGTATAGATCCTCAGCGGGTCGTACTTTGCTCGAACAGCCTTGAGCCTCGCAAGATTCGCGGCCGGATACGTCTGGAAGATGCGCTGGCCCTTGCCCGCGTCGTTCAGGTACAGATACCCGCCAGCCACGCCCTTGGCCTCGAGAGCAGCTTCAATGTCCGCAGTGACGGCCTCGGCAAAGCCGCGGGCCGCCGCGTCGTCTTTGGCATCCTGCCAGGACAGGTTCTCGACGACCCAGAAGTACGGCGCCTTGGCGGGGTCCACGCCCTGCGGGTTGGGTCCGCCGCGGCTGGTGCCCTGCTCGATGAACTCCTTGGTGATGGGCTGGAAGGTGATGGACGCTGACAGACCTACCACGGACGAGAGGTTGGAGGTGGCGGCTGCGATGAAGGAGTCGTGGACGAGGTCGACGGCCTCGCGGTTGACGATGAGCGATAGGACGCGGAATCTGCGGTATCGTGTTAGCCTGGCGTTCGTATATCATTCTCTCTCCGAGGGGCAACTTGCTCTTGGCGAAGACCGGTGGGCTGAAGGGCATCAACCGCGCTGACGTACTCCGCAAGGGGCTGCAAAGCGTACGAGTCGGCCACGGGCGCGAGGACAGGCGAGGTGAAGTTCTCAAACGCCGTAGCGGGCGCGGTCTCGGCGTCGTAGAACCTCGCCGCGGCGTACGCGGTGATGTTGTACGACGGATATGTCAGGATCGTCGGGATGATGGCCGCCCTGCCGTCCGCGGAGCCGTACTTGCCGAAGCTGTACACGGCGTCGAGGTACTTTGCGCTGTCGTTCTGCGCGTACTGCGAGATGCCGACCCAGACCCTGGGCGACGCGACGGTCTTGAGGTCGAAGCGGGTGACGACGGCGAGGGAGTTGCCGCCGCCCTTGAGGGCCCAGTACAGGTCCGCGTACGCGTTGGCCGCGGTGGCCTCGACGACGAGGCCGCTGGCCAGCACGGCCTGGTAGCGCACGACGTTGTCGGCCGCGAAGCCGTACTGGTTCGAGTAGAAGGAGATGCCGCCGCCGAGGAGCAGGCCCGAGACGCCGACGCCGCCGATGCGGCCCCCGACGACGGCGAGGCCGTAGGGCTGGAGGTGGGAGTACACGTCTCGCCACCTGTGCCCCGCGCCCACGGAGACGGTCGCCTTGTCGTCGGACACGGCGAGCGTGGTGAGGTTCGAGGTCGACAGGAGGACGCCCGAGGAGCCGATGCTGTTGGAGCCCACGACCGGCATGTGCCCGCCGCCGCGGACCGCGAACTTGGTCAAGCTCAGCGTCAAGGTCGTGACGGCGAAGGACACCTGCTGCGCGTTCTGGGGGACGAAGACGCATGCCGGGCTGTTGTAGGCTGTGGCCGACCAATACTGCGTCTGCGTCTCGTAGGTGTATCCATCGGACCCGTTGAAGAATGTCTGCGCGGGGTACTTCTTGCTCAGCACCGAGCAGGCAATCTTCTCGGAGCCGGGCAGACTAGCGACGACGGCTGAACTCGTGGTAGCAGTAGTGGCCGTTTCTTCAACGGCTGTGGCGCCGTGAAACGAAGCGCAAGCCGCAAAGGCGGCCGCGAGAAAGGACACGTGAACCATGGCTGCAGAAACCGACGACTGAGCAGACTTGGCAGGAAGGATTTACCACGTCGCGAAAGTCGATATCAGAGTTGCGAATGGCTGCAGGCGCATGTTTATCTCTCATTCAGCATTTCCCATGTCCTGCCCGTCGTGGCGAACGAAATATATTAAACCTAACCTCACCGGGACGATCAAGGGTCCCCTCCATGCATCCTGCAGCAAAGGTGTTGTTAGCGAAGGAATGTCCATGGTCGGCTGCAACCTGCAGTAGTGGCTTCATCTGGCGACGCTCCCATTGGCACGCCGTCTGCATCCCTCGCAGACCCGAGATGAGGTTTTCTGGTGTTGGTGGCGACCAACCCCGGTCGATGCTTCTACATCCTTGTTAAACCCCCCGTCCCCCACGGCTCGACTCGGGCTAGCATCTTCAACATGGGAGAGTGACAGGTGCCTCGGTTGCGATCCCTTCGATTGGAGCCGGTATATCCGCCGTTGAAGGAATTTTTTTCTTATTTTCTTGCTTTTTTTTTTTCCCTTTCCTGCTCTCTATTCCCTGTGAGTCTGCAGGAGACGAGACGTGTGGCGTCCCGGCGCAGATGGCTTGATCTAGCAGGTCGGAGCGGGGAGGATTTGATGTAGGAGGACAAAGGGGACAGAGGCTTTCCTCTGCGTGTATATGTCCGGTCCATCGCACTCTTCTGGCCGTCCCGACACAATTGTAGAAATCAACCGTATTTTCTTGCAAACCGCGCCGCCGGAAAACGGACGGCGCTCAAACTGGTTGGCATCATGGCGACAGAAGTGCTTGGCTTCACCGAGATGATGGTAAGACAAACAAACCCCGACTGCGACTCCTCCCCGCTTCTCCGGAGACCCGCCCGGGTACCACCGTAGCTTGATCTCCGGCGGCCCGTCTTACACTCCAGTTTGCACCATTCGCTCGGATATCGCGGTGTTAATGCGACCGTCCTTAGATTCTCGTCTGGGTGTCGTGGTTCGTCGCCTTTGGCATGACAATCTTCCGCGGCACCTCGCAGTGGATGCTGCAGCGGCGCCTTCATGCGGATGACTACTTCACCTTCGCCGGGCTCGCCACGTTCACGGCTCTAAGCGCCGTCATCACCAGCATGCTGCCGCATTTCTATCTTTCCGGGGAGTACACCAAGGCCGCGGCGAAGGACCCGTCGACTCCGCTGCCGTTGCCGGTGGATGATTTCATGGCGAGGACGGTCGCGTCGCTCAAGATGATGTTTTCCCAGATGCTCCTATTCTGGACGACGCTGTGGGCTGGTAGAGACCCTCCCTTCTCAGTTACCTCCTCTCATGATGTATCAACGAAGCTGATCCACCAATCAATCATAGCAAAGTTCTCGATCCTCTTTTTCGTCCGGCGGCTCATCATCGGGTTGCCCAACTACATCCGGGCTTGGTGGTTGTGCTTCACTGCAGTCCTGCTGCTGTATCTCGCGTGCATGTTGTCCAACTTCCTGACTTGCACGCCCTTGGAAAAGTACTGGAGCACAAGTAAGCCACCTCACACATTGATTTCCGAGTCAATCACGAGCAAGACCATACTGAAACTTCGGAACCCCAGCCGGGTGCAGCGCCCCAGAAGACCTCGTACGCGCCGACGCCTCCATCAAGTTCGCAACCAGCGCCGACGTCGCCGCCGACGTCTTTAGTCAGTGCCTGCCAAACCCCATCACCCAACACACACTCTCTCTCTCCCTCTCTTTCCCTCTCCTCATCAACTAACTCGACATACCACCAACCAGTCATGATCCTCCCCCTCAACCTCCTCCGCAAGCTCACCACCTCCCGCACCCACAAACTCGGCCTGGCCGTGCTCTTCTCCCTCGGCGCAATCATCATCGCCTTCGCCCTCGTCCGCCTCGCGCAGGTAACCAAAGCCACAAGCGACACCGCAAAGGACCCGACGACCGTCGCCAACGGCCCCGTGCTGCTGAGCATGTGGAGCCACGTCGAGTCCACCGTCAGCATCATCGTCGCCACGCTGCCCGCCTTCCGCTTCCTGCTGAGCAGGAACCGCGGCGCGACGACGGGGCGGGGGCGGCAGGCGCCGTCGTCGTCCAAGTACGCCGTGCAGACCATCGGCGGGTCGGGGGGCATGTCGTTGCGGTCCAGGCGGTGGCAGAGGGGCGGGGAGCGCCTGGGCGGCGGCGAGAGCGACGGCGGCTCGGTGCTGGACAGCGAGACGGAGCTGCGGCCGGTGGGGGGAATTCATAAGGAGGTGGAGTATGTTGTCGAGCAGGTGCCGGGGGCGTCTGCTTCGGGGGAGAATAAGCGGAGGACGCAGGAGCTTTTCGCATGATTTTGTATGATGCTGAGAACGGTGTCTGCCGGGATATTATCTACAATCTTTGATATAACCTCGTCCGTCTCTTCTCAGTTTCTCAACCAGTATAATCTACCTGCCCCTACTCCGAGTTCTTAGACCAAGAAAACCCAAATCCTAATTCCCTTGGCAGATCTCGGTACAACAAAATGGACTAGTTCTTGTAGCACTTGAAGCTAGTAGCCTTGTCGTTCATTCCCCCCAGCGCGTACGCCCCCGGGGCGTAGATGTCTGGGCTGCTGTCGCCGTTGCACGAGTTGGAGCTGGTACATGATCAGCAATCGGGTTGGCCAATATTCTACCGCTGTCAAAACCTGAGCATCGTCCCAAACTTACTCCCAAAGACGGCAGCGGTAGCCCGCGGGCACCTGGATCGAGCTGATGGTGTTGGTCCACTCTCCGCCAGAGAGGCCGTCTACGAGCGAGCGCGCGCCTCGAGTTAGCATTGAAATAGCCTTTGATGCTCTGGATTCGGTGAAGGCTAACTCACAACACTGGGACTGTGTGGTGATTGAGAACTTGATACTGGCACCCTTCCAGTTGATGTCTTTCCACATGGTTGCAGTGATTACATCGAGGGTGCCCGCGTCGATGGCTGCCACCGAGGAGGCTGGGAGGGCGGCACAGGTCGTGATGGCCGCCATGGTGGACAGAACGGTACAAAGTTTGAACACGACCATTTTGACAGCTTTTGTCTTGGCTTTGGGTTCGTATGTTTTGCGAAGAAGTGAAGGTCGTGAAATATTGATGATGCCGGGAATGAGAAGTACCGCATTGACTTGAGAGAATCCAGCCCTCTTATACAACGACCACAGACTCAACTTCTCATCACAACGAGACAACCATCATCCAAACACCAGTTAAGATCCGTCTCTTCCAGCTGTCTCGTCGGGTTGTCGATCTAGGGAAGCACTCTCGCACATGACAGCCTTGTTTGGTTAGCTCTCACGGGTCTCATATTACCTTGCTTACATCTTCGACCAGTGTGGTGCCACAAGCTCGGGTGAAGTACGGTAATACGAGAAGTGCGAAGGGACAACCAACCACAGGCGATCGCCAGCATACCTCTGTCTAGCTAAACAATGTAAGTTCTAGACACGAGAGGCAAACACTGAGACATTGTGTGATAATACAGTGCGTTGTATGGGAATACGCCAAGTGGCAAGTCTATAGGCGAATAGCATCTCATCTCCTTGGATGATTAATGTCAAAAAGTGACCCGGGCGAAGCTTTCTGCGGCATGTGCGGATCAACACAGGGAACGGTTAGGGCGGCTGAATGAAGCAAGCCTGGGAAGGAACTGCCAGCTAAGTAGTTCATCAATTCAGCTCTATGATGATGAAAAGACTGCTGTCGGAGCGATCAGGCTCTCGTCCTTATGAATGTTTTCCAAACGGGCTCCTTGTTTCCCTAGTCCTGAACTCTCATGCGGTTTCTCTCTCCCTTTCTATGGTCGGTTTCGTTCTCTAGTGTTGTCGCAGGTAGGTCACGACATTTCGTCACGGGTCTTACGGCAAATGGGCGGGCTAGCGTGGAGAGAGGTAACTTTAGTAACCACGATGTGAATGGCTTGGTTTGACAATCGGAATAGTCGGTATGGGGCCTTTCGGTACGGCTTCTAGTTTCACGAGCAATCCGGTCGGGAGGTTCATCTCATACGCTTTGTCGTCGTCTCCTGGGTAGCCTCCTACACCTTGATGGACGAATCTGAGTTGTCAGGTTCCTCTGACTCTGATCCTGAATGCTCTGAGTGCGTTGAGGACTCTGAAAGCTCTGAGTTCGTTGAGGACTCTAATTGCGCTGAGTGGGCCGACGACTCTGAATCCTCATCCGGTGTATTGGCCATGAGGAGAGCCGCTCTGCAGAAAGTGTCAGTGACGCATCCCATGTTGAAGATAGATGATGGTTCGGTGACTTACAGTCGCCTCTGGTCGACGAGATGCTGGAGCTCTCCCTTCGCGCGCCTAAGATTGATTTTGTTGTGGAACTTGGCGTGATCTGAGGCCCAGGAAGCCCCTCTGGTATCATTTATGATATACTGGTAGAGGCTGACTGCCTTTTGAGCGTGATGTACAGCCTTAGTACTGTCTGTGGACTTAGAGAGGAGCATGTGCAAGACGGCCTTGTGGGAAGCAGGCAGTTTCGGCTCCTCCTGGAGTATAGCCTCGGCCAGGGCAATGGCTTCGTCAAGCTTGCCTTCAGCATAAAGGTCCCAGGCGTGAGTACATCTGGTGCAGAATTCCCTGAATAATCTATCGTATTCAGTCTCGAAGTGCGACATGATGGGCGTGTTTCTTTGTACAGCTCGGATGAAGTTGGTGAGCTTGGCAAAAGCCCTGACAATGACGAGGACAATGACGAGAATAAAGAGAGATGGAAGATGGAGATGATCTAACTTGTGGATTCTGATTAACGGTGGGCTCCAAAAATCACGGCCTGATTTCGAAAGTAATCGTGAAGTTGACCTTGCGAGCAAAACGTTGGGAGGATGTAGAAGTTGGAGATGGGATGAATGTCGTGGAGGAAAAGACGTTGGTGGATTGAAGCGGGCGGGCGTGAGTTGAGGCAGCCCAGTACCACTCCAAATCGACTGCCTTCCGTGTCGTGCTTGCATCAGGCAGGAGGCATTCGAGCGCTCTTGCCCCGTGTTCGCAACATTATGGCTCTTGCATCTTCTCTGTCTGTCCAAATCTCACCCTTACTTTCCTATTAATCGATGTTGTTTAGCCACCTCCTTCCTCAATCATACGTCGCCGCTGACGGCCATCAGCACAAGACTTCCAAGCTCACTTATGTCCCCACGATGATCGAGAATATGTCTTTCTTCATGGCGGGTGTTTTTACTAGAATATTGATACGTGCCTTTGTTTACTTCCTGCCTTGATTTCGAGGGCTATCTAAGTGGAAGTCGTCTCGGCCTGAGGTAATCGCACCGCATTTCCATGTGAC
>JABGLZ010000547.1:0-19034 GCA_014705045.1 Colletotrichum theobromicola | reverse complement strand
ATTTTTTCTCTGGGTCTTTTTTTTTTTTTCACCCCTTGCTCCCTCTCCTTGATTTCCGACTCTTTTCTCACCTTGCATTTCTAAAGGAAACTCGGCTTTGCTACCATTTCACATTTTCCTCGTACCAAAGTAAGTCAATGTCATTTCTCTTTTCCCTCCAGCAACACATCTGCACCCAAATTTCCTGAGCATCGTTTCCGAATATTTTGCCACTTTGACTAGGCACTTAGTGATTGAGCTCACATTCTTTTTCCTCAAGATTCCCCCGCCTATCATTTGAATCACGAATCTTCACCAGCCCTGGTTCCAGCCTCGGCAATACTTCATCAGCATGGATTGCTTCATGGATGGTATGGACGATGCCACCCTGCAGCTGATTCTCCAGATACAGAGAGCAGATGTCGAAGAGCTCCGAGGTCAGGCCGAAAACTTGGAGCACAAAAATGGAGTCCCCCAAGACGCAGGATTTGCTGTGGAGCTATACCAACAAGAGCTGTCATCTCTTGAGACCTTCGCGGCGGACAGAGCGCTGTGCCAGCGCATGACTGAAGAGGATGAGGCCGGTGAAGCTCAAGAGGAAGCAGGAGATGAGCCGGGACAGACCGAACCAAGGCCTGAAGATACGGTTACTGCTGCCGCCCTGGGAAAATGCAATATGTGTCTGGACGAGCACCTGCAGACTGATCTTTTCCTGACCACCTGCCGCCACAACTACTGCCGAGGCTGTCTCATTGACCTCTTCGAAGCTTCTACCACTGACGAGTCTTTGTTTCCTCCCAGATGCTGTGGAAACGCATTTCCTGTCGCGGAACACGAGCATGTCCTCGGCGAAGACCTCGTGTCCCGATGGCGCGAGAAGGAGGTTGAGTACACAACACCTAACCGAACATATTGCCACGTCAAAAACTGTTCGACTTTCATTCCGCCGCGCCACATCGAGGGAGACGTCGGCATTTGTCCACTGGACTGCAAGCAGAGAACCTGTACTCTCTGCAAAGGCCCAGAGCACCCGAACCATGTATGCGAGCAGGACGACGCCACCCAAGAGGTTCTAAGAATCGCTACCGAGAACAACTGGCAGAGATGCTCCGGTTGTCAGGCCGTCATCGAGCTGGACCGGGGATGCTACCACATCAGTGAGCCAAACCAGACCGTCACATATTGACTCGCGACTTTTCCATGGCATGTTCCTAACAGATCAACCCACCAGCCTGCCGCTGCCGCAACGAGTTCTGCTACGTATGCCTCGCGAGGTGGAAGACATGCACCTGCCCCACCTGGGATGAAGCACGCCTGCTCGCCGCGGGCGAGCAACAGGTCGCCCGCGATGAACGTGGACAGAACCTCAACGTTGCACAGCGCCGAGCCGCCGTTGAACGAGCGCGAGAGGAGATCAGAGAGAACCACGAGTGTGATCATGGTCGTTGGAGAAGCATCAATCGGCGGCAATCATGCGACGGCTGCGGCCAGGTCATGCCCGAGTATATCTATCAGTGTCAGCAGTGTCGGATCTTTGCTTGTCGCAGATGCAGACACAACCGTTTCTGAGGCGTCAGAATTGTCCACATGAAGGAACGCTGATTAGATGACTGTACTGAGAATTAGGATGACTTCACATAATCGGAATTGCATTTAATGCGATGGTGGCATAGTATAAAGCTCTGAATGGTTGTGGATGAGTTGTCGACTAGCATCAAGAGTGGAGGTTTAGAAAAGCAGGCTTACGGGTCGTACATCGACTGGGTTGATAGTACCATAGTGGACAGGTTGTTTGTTAGACAAAACCTAGACATTGAAGAAGCGCTGAATGGGAATCAAGATCTCATCTTCAGAACAGTCGCGACTAAAAACTCACGGAACAAAAGTGGCAAAAGCATTTACTCAATCAGCGTAGGAGAATGTCAAATGATGACTGATCAGAACAAAAAGCAAAAGATTATGCGGCCAGTGTGGATTGAACACACGACCTTCAGATTAAGTGAATGAAGTTGACTTCAGTCTGACGCTCTCCCAACTGAGCTATGTCCGCCGCATTTGATTGGCGACAGAACGAGAGTCAAGCTAGCATATGTTGCGCACATGTGCCAGGGACCCACACACCCGAATGCTCACGACCCCACCTCTCAACCGCTCTCTCATCCAAGTCAGTTTCGCATCGTCAAAAACTCATGCTCAATTGTTGTTGCTATGTTCTAACCTTGCTGATTTTTGAACTCCCTTCAACTTCTCCTTGTTGCCACATACTCCCTCCCTCCCCCCTCTCAAAAGAATCTCTTCACGAAAGCCACCCAGCATAAACCCCCAACTCCTCCCTCCTCGCGCCCTCCATCTCCCCCAGAACGCCCAACAACTTCACCCTCGCCCCCTTCTCCCGGCTCCACCCCTCCAGGAACGCCTCAACCCTCTTCCTCGTCTCCTCGTCGTCCCGCATCACCAGCGCCAGCGCGTCAAACCCGCCCGCGCCCGGCACCACGCCCCCCAACACGCCCTCCACCGCACTCACCGCGTCCAGCAGCTCCGTCTGGCTCGCCGGCTCAATCGGCACCCCGCTCCCCTCGCCCATCTTCCGAATCAAGCCCCTCACCTTGCCCACCGCCTCCCCGATATCCTGCTCCGACCGACCCTCCTTCAGCGCCGCCGCGAGCGCCTCATTCCGGCTCTGCAGCTGATCCCACAGCGCCTTGCTCCCCTCAGGATCCTCCTTCCGCCACGCGAGCACCTGCTTCACCATGCCCACCGTCTGACTCCCGCAGTCCACGTCGCACATGCGCAGACACAGCCCGGGCGCAAGGCTGACGCCGCCCTTGTCGACCTCGACGTCCCACGCGCGGAACTCGTCCACCTTGCGCACCAGCGCCTCCGCGAAGCCGGGCTGCCCCGGCGCGCCGAGGCCGTCGAGCAGCGACGGCGAGAAGCGGCGGTACCGGCAGCTGCCGAACACCGCGGCCGCGACGTCGAAGCCGGAGCCCACCTTGCCCTGCGCCGCGCAGTGCGCCGCCTGCGCGAGGTTGTGCAGCGTGTGCCTGCCGGCCTCGGAGGCGAGGTCGAAGAGGTTGGCGGGGAGGTGGTGCGTGAGTAGCGCGGCGGTGAGGGAGGTCACCAGCGCGGCGGAGGAGCCGAGGCCGGTTTTGTGCGCCGAGCTGAGCGTGTGGGGGTACCGCGCGAAGCGGCCCTGTTGCTGCTGAGAGGCTGTGGCGCCGGGAGTGGTGTCCGGGAGGGAGTAGTAGTCGTTGTCGGCGAGGATGATGAGGCGGGTGGATGTCACGGCGTGGTTTGGGCGGCGCTTGTTGATGCTGGCGATGTAGGTGAGGGCGTAGGAAAGGGTTGTCTCGACGAAGGGGTTTGGGTTGATTTTGGAGCCGCTGGGGATGGGTGTTAGTGACCTTTGTTCAAATCTGATATGTGTATGGTGTTGGTGAGGTTGGTTCATGAATGGCTGACGTCTCACATAAGACCTCATATCTCAGTGAGCGATATCAGCCCGCCTCACCGCAACTATCAACCCCACCTCACCGACACAGACATCACCACTTCACCTCATCTCATCACACACGTTGACAAAAACTTGATCCAAGCCGACGTAAAGCAGGTAAGAAAGAAGTGAAGAAAAAGGCAACTTACACCTGCAGCTGCGTGACGGTGATGCCCCCGTCCTCAGGCGCGAGATGGAACCCGTACCGCCACGTCGCGTCGAGGAACTGCGGGCTCTCGACGATAATCTCGGTCAGATGCACGCCGGGCGACGTGTGGATCTCGGCCGCGACGACGTTGACCCTCGCGCTGAGCCCGAAGACGAGGCCTGTGTACGCCCGGTCGAGGACGAGATACCCGCCCGCGAGGAGCACCTTTCCCGGCGCCGAGACGGCGGTCGCGGTCGTGTCTGCTGCTGCTGCTGCACCGGCCGTCATCTTTTCTTGTTTCCTTTCTTTTTCCTTTCTTTTTTCTCCCTTTGCGGACTTCCCGTCTGTTCCCCAACTGCTTAGTCAAGGTAAATCCGCTTCTGACCCGGTTGTAGTGGTGGTGTTTCTTGTTTCCTCCCGTCTCGCTTAATCTGTGCTGCAACCTGCCGCCTTCCCGAGTTGCTTTCGTCAAAAGAAGATGGGAGGGAGAAAAGTTGCAAGATCGCCAATTAGAGCACTCGCAGCGGGATATTTCCTTTTGAAACTCCGGTCTGAAGTTGCAATTGGGGTCAAAGAGGGAGTGTTGGTTTGATGACGCAGTCGTGATGGAACCGTCAGGCAGAAAGTTTGGGCCAGCGTTGAGGGAAAAAAGGCGGAAGACCTCAGGTGTGTATCGTAGGGGGGGGAAGAGACAGTGCTAAAAAACAGTAGCATCCGAGTCCCCATTCTGCCGCCAGCACTGCGCTGCATAAGGTGGTACTGTGCCTCTGTTTGCCGCGACTGTGTTTGCCCGCCCCTCGCCCGCCCCATAAGCTCCGGCCCCCAACGCCGAGGACGGAAGTGACCCCATCCGTGCCGTCCAATTGGAGCGGACGACACCCCGATGGATTCGTCGGCGAGGATCAACTGAAGAATCCAGTGGTGGAACACAATTGTCTTTTGCATCTCTGCCAGATATACCTCCCCGATGCCCATAGCTGTCAGACCTGCTTCCATCCAGGAGCTTGGGCCCGTTTCCCGCTCTTCCGTGTGTTCTTGAAACATGCACGGCATGCCGGACGTCAGAGCTGCTGCCTTACGGGCACGGATGGATGGAAGCGGGCCTCCCACTTGACAGGCGCCCGGCCCTCTTCATGAGCTCAAATAATGCATTCGTCTTCACTTTCAATGGGGAAGCAATAAGCAATAAACTTTGAACAGTTTGACATATTCTTCTTGGAATGCCAATGTCTGCCGATAATATACATGCAGCAGGATCACACGCCCCTTTCTGTCATGGGCATGTCGTAATCTGACCTTCGTTAGAAACCGTTATCCGTGTCCTCCAGTCCGTCCGACCAGTCCCTGATCCCTCTATGCTGCAGTTCGTCGCGCAATCTACCCGGCCGCGCACCTTGTCTTTTTTATATGCTGAGTGGAGTAGTGTCTATCGTTTGTTTGGGGCCAATGGCCGTCATCGCTCGCTTTCCGAAAAAGCCCCTGTGAACTCGTGGCTCTGTCCCTTTGACCCTTTTGCTTCCGCAACGCCGTGATAAACCGCCCCGAAACACGTCGGGGATGAATTCGACTCCCACACCCGATTTCAGACTCCTAAAGCCAAACACAATGTAACACAGGAAAGGGAAATGAAAAAGATGCCTCCGGCGCACTGCCGATTATCACAACCTAGCCGCCCATCCTACCCAGACACCCCAAACCCTCGGTCCACTGGCGTCAAAACACACAACGGGGTATCAAACAAAACGGTAGATGAGGGCAATTACAAAGGAAATAAGGTAATCTGAAAGGTCACGCAGAGCTGCTGCTCAATGCGTGATTCGATGAATTGACAAAAACATGGTTGCGGTCGTGGAGAAGCTTAGTTCTGAGCAACAGCCTCCTCACCACCGCCACCACCGAGGAGTTCCAGCACCTTGTTGACAACGGCGCTGGGGTAGCCGCGGCAGAGCATCTCGCCAACCACGCCCTTGGCCTTCTCGCGCTCCTCGACAGCGAGGTATGCGCGGGTCATGGCCTCGTACGTGCTAGGTTCGCGCTTGTCGTGAACGACAGAGTCGTAAATGGCCTGCGCCTTGTCGATGTTCTTCTCGGCAGCCCAGCCGTGAATCAGGGTGTTGGCAATGTACGGGGTCATCTCCACACCACGGCGGCGCATCTGTCCGAGAATTGCCTCGGTGTCGGCAACCCTGTGGTTGGCCACCATGGCCTCGAATAAAGCCTGGAAGAGGCTGGCGTTGACAGAGACGGAACGATCGGCCATGACGGAGTCGAACACCTTGCGGGCACCCTCCATGTCGTGGAGGTTGCAGCCGCGGGCGTGGATCAACGCAGCGAAGTGGACGGGCTCGGGCTTCTGGCCGGAGGCGCGGACGGCGTCAAGAACGGCCTCAGCCGCAGCCATGTCAATGGGCTCCAGGGTGGCGTGGGTGTCAACGAGAAGCTTGAAGGTGTGCGCGGTGGGCGCAATACCCTTGGTCTTCATGCGCTCGTAGTAGGCAAGAACCTTCGACTTGTCGCGCTTGGTGGTCAGGAAGAACTGCATCATGCTGTTGTAGGGAGCGGGGCGAGCCTTGTAGTTGGGCATGGCCTCCATCTCGTCGAACAGCTCCTCGGCAAACTTCTCGTCGCTCACACGGCAGAGAGCGTTGACAATGGTTCCGTAGGTAACAGACGTGGGCTTGATACCAAGAGCGCGCATCTCAGCAAAGTAGAACAGGCAGTCGTCAATACGGCGAGCCTTGCCCAACTTGCCAATCAGAGCGTTGTACAGGAAAGAGCTGGGCTCGACGCCCTCAGCCTTGGCACGGTGAAAGATCTTGACAGCCTCGGAAGCCTCGTCGAAGGTCTTGGCGGACTCCTTGAGGGTGGTGATGTACAGACCGAAAGTGTTGGCAGAGGGGGCAGCGCCCATGGCGAGCAGCTCCTGGTGGTACTGCTCGGCCATCTGGCGGTTGCCCATCGTCAGGCAAGCACCAACCATGGCGTCCAGAATGGAAGACCATCCATAGCGAACGACAGCGTACTGGGGCAGGAGGGGCACGTCGGTGCGGGCCATGGCGAGGATGTCGTTGCACAGCTCCATCTTGCTATCGCGTGCAGCAGCGGAGATCAGCTTAGCGTAGGTGATATAGCGGGGGTGGCGGCCAGCACGGCGCATGTTGCGGAACCTGGTGAGAGCATCATGGAGCCTGGGACCCTTACGACCGTGCGCGCCCTCCAGCTCATCGGAGATAAGCGAAGAGCCCTTAAAGTCGGTGTTGTGCGCATACGGGTCGAATGAATCCTCGAAGCTGGAGACGGTGGCGGTGGACGGGAAGGGAGAAGCGGAATTGACCTGGGAAGCGATCTCACGGGGGTCGGCGATACCGCGGCTGCTCATGAATCGGTGAATGAAATCGACACCCTCCTCGACCTCATCAGCGTGCTCCGGGCTGACTGCGCGAATTCTCTGCAACATCATCTCCGATTGAGACAGACCCTCGGCGACCTGGCCAGAGCCAATCAAGGCGATGGCAAACATGGCGGTGGGCTCGATGAGGGCAGCGGTGACAGGGGTCTCAGGGTTGCAGAGGATGCCCCAGTAGCGGGCCGCAGAAGCGACGTCGCCCTCTCGGACGCTGAGTGCCAAAAGGGCCATGGCGGGGGTAGCGATGGGCTGGAAGTTGATGGGCAGGTTAGCGAAGGCCGCGATAGCAGTGAGCTTGTCGCCAAGGTCAGCAGCGCGAGTCGCCAGGCTGCTCATCGGGTCAGCTCTCAGCTCGGCCTCGACAACCTGAGCCCAGCGAAGGGCCTCGTTGAAGATGCCACGTTCAGTGAAGGCCTTGACGAAGCCAGAGCTGACAATGGCATCCTTGATGTCGCCAGCGCGAACCTCGTACTCTGTGATGATCTTCTCGTAGAACTTCATGGCGCCCTCAACCTTGTCGGAAATGATGTAAGCGTGGATTACTGAGGCGTAGACCTCGGCGTCCAGTCTGTCGTTGAGAGTAGGCTCGCCCTTGTCGTTAGCAATGGCGAGGTCCTTGTATTCGTTGTAACACTCGACAGCGCTGACCAAGTCACCGGCAGTAGCGAAAGCGGTGATCATGGCGGGGAACATGGCTGCAAAAGGAGTGACGCGGTTCAGCTCCATGTGCTCGTACAGGCGGAGCATGTCATCGACACGTCCGGCCTGAGCACAGGCAGAGATGAGCTGGTGGTAAGACTCGGCCGCGTAGGACGCCCTCTGGGTGAGAACGGACTTCTCAAACATGTCCATGGCAAGATCCAGTCTGTCGTCCTCAGAAAGAATAGCATGCTCCAGCTCATGGGATGCGAACATGAACTTGCCAGGCTCGTCCATGCCGCCGAAGCGAACGCGCTTCTCATCGAGGGACTTCTTCAAAGCAGCAACCTCGAGGGAGCGGGCCGCGAGAAGGCCAACCAAGATGTTGTAAGTGTCGCTGTCGGGAACCACCTTGCGGCGGAGCATGTCGGCGTACACGTCCAAGGCCTTGGAAACCATCTCATTCTTGGCGTTGGGCAGGTGAATGGCGGCCATCAACAGGGCGTTGTAGGCGCTGGCGATGGGAGGCACGCCGGCAACCAACATGGCCTCGAAGACGGCCGGGATCTCGGTGTAGCGGCCATCCTCGGAAAGGTGGTGCAGGTGGTCGGCGTAAACCTGAGATTGCGGGTGCACGGGAGGGGTAGCGGTGCGAATGCTGAGCGGTGTCCTCGCGGGGTCGATGGCCGGGGAGTGGTATGAGCGGACGGCGGGAGAGGCCGATCGGACGGAGTGCTCGGAAGCCTCTTCCAAAGCCTCCAAGCGGTTCCTGTGTTCGATTTCCCTCTCTAGTGCTGCGTCGATCTCGGCCAGGGCGGCCTGAGCCTCTGGTGGAATGGCAGATAGTGACTCTGCATCCTCGGCAACGTCCTCGACGTCGAGAGCCTTGGGCTCCGCGGCAAAAACAGCCTCCGGCTCCGGCTTCCACTCAATCTGCCTCTGGAACTGGAACTGGCTCCATTCCTTGTCGAGATCCTCCTCGGAGGCCTGCTCCTGCTGCTTCTGCAGGGCCTCAAAGTACGCGTCTAAGCTTCCATGCTGGCTGGTGAGCTTCTCGTGGCGATGCTCGGGAAGACCGGTGGTTGTCCGCTCGTGGTGGAAGGCGGACTGGAGCTGGAAAGACTGAAGACGTCCGAAGCGGTTGGTGTTCCGGCGGGCGAACGAGGGCCGGTTCTGGGTGTTGAGGATGGGATGTGTGGCAGCTACGACGGACTGGGCGTAGCCGTTTGTGAAAGATTTCGCAAATCCTTGACGGATGAAACTCTGGTAGAGGGAGGAGTAGATGGTGGGCATTTAGAACTCGCGGGGAAGGGGGGGATTCTGTGGTTGGATTGTCAGTCGCAATTGCCTGGAGATGCAGGATCGACAAGAAATTGAGGAGCAGCAGCCAAAAAAGATTTGCGCGGTGCATTTGCAGTGTTCAGACGAAATTTCCGAGGCTGGATTGCCGTGTTTGTTTGGCCACGGCAAAATCCCGGACGAGGGGCGGCGAGTCACCACCGTCGGTACAATTTTGCAGCGACGGGAAGGTGATCTTGTGAGAGGGCAGCATGCTGGAGATAATTCATACTTACATGGGGGAAAATGTGAAGCGTCCGTTGCAGGTTCATTTGACAGCACCGTAGCCGTCAAACAAACGCGCGAATCTGATTAAAGAAGGGGGTATAATTGGGATTGGAGGGAGGAGAGAGGAAGGGAAGCCGGATGTGAGTGCGAGGGGGGGCGAACTAGAAGTATTAGTTAGAGATGCCGGTAGATTTCCAGAGTGAGTGAGTCCAGTGGCAGTGGGAGGAAAAGGCGAGCGGAGCTAGGGACTAGGGAAGGTGGGAATTTGGCACGCGCTGGAGCGGGAGCTTTGTGAGATCGGACGGAGTCAATGAGACGTACAGCCGAGTACCTACGGGGCTACGGGGGACCCACGGCTCCTGCCAGTGTCCCGCCTCTTCAGGTTCACTTTGGTTCAGCAGTCTTCTTCCTCTTCCAGTGGAGATCCACGCCTTTCTGGGACCGTCTTTTTTTCTTGCAGCCTCCTCCGCTGGAAGGAATGGGGAATGCAACAGAAGGGCACAGCTACGGGCACGCTAGACCGGGGGCATGAGGGTTTTGGAGGCAGGGCATGGATGCTTTGCTGCAAGTGACGTTCACAATCATTTTCATTTTCAATTTTGTTAAGGTACTGAGTGGTTGCGCTGTACGAATATTACGTTCTTTTTCTGTTGTTCCATGCGAATACACCGAGTGACTTGAACCCTTCTTTGCCTCTGGGCTCTGAGAGATCCATGGCGGCGGATTCACATTACCTACGAATACCTGGGATCCTCACTCGCGTGGATTCGGAGCTCTTTCGCTCAGTGACGGCGAAAGGGTGGATTCGGGAACTCTAAAATTACTAAAGCGCGTTTTGGTCCCTGTTTTCTGTTTTCCGATTCCCTCTCTGGCACCGATACTTGGTGCGTGGTACTTTAAAGGCGAGCGGGTTTAATGACTCAGGCACCAAATCCCGACGCCGTTGGTGCCTTGTTTCGCGGCTTATGAGTGGCTCAGTCCCTCTAGCCTCAGTGGCTCGCACCCGCGAGCTCCCTGTCGTTCTTGGAGTCCCAAAAGCAACGATTAATTGGAATGGATCTTGACTCTAGAGCCTGAGATGGGGGGGCAACAGCACTCAAACACCGGAAAATTGAGGCAACAGTCGAGAAAGCAACAGGTGGCCTTGACGCCTTGCTGTTCCGATATTTGCCTTGCTCGACACCCTTTGGCGCAGGCCGCAGGGCATCAAGCTGACAGGTGACGACGTGGAGAGAACGGATGAATACCCTCAAAAGACCGGACGGGTGCTTCAGCAACGTCCGGCACCGAGTCCACGAAGGTGCCTTAGTCTGCGTGTCATCATCCACTGCTGCTGCCTTTCGCCCGCCAGCGCGAAATGGCTCACGGCTGGCGGTACTCACACGCAGCCCGCAACGGCGGAGGAGAGGTACTCCGCGGTATTTGATGTATGACGAGATACCTCGCCCACAGCTCCTCCAAATCTCCCCCAAGTCTCTTCCAGAGATGACGACTCCCTGGTGACGCCTAAGGACGCGAGATTGATCATCGCTACAGGCTAAGCCAAGCCCGCTGGAACGTCAACACCCTCTCGAAAACACGGGGAAATTTGGGGGTTCAACAAGGCGAGGATGGATGGGAGCAAGGGGGCTGCCTCCCAGCGAAGTCCCAGCACTTTCACAAGTTACGCACCCAGCCGACTGCCAAAACGGGCCTGATGACTCTTTGACGGTTGCCCTGTGGCCCCCTGCCGGCGAGAAGAAACCGGCACCAACGTGCTGGAATGGCGGGGGAAGCCAGTCAGGACTCAGGGACTCAGAGGGCTGGCTGACGAAGGCCGTGGACACGAATAGATGTCGGTGTCCATGACCAATCACGGGCGCCTCAATACTGGGAGAAGCCGGAAGGAACGGGAGGGTCGGAGACATGGACATTGGACACTCACTCAAAGTGGAAACTGAGAAGCCACACTGCACCAGGGGCAAGGACGGGAGCCACATTTCTGGTGCAATCCCGTCCTGTCGGGAAGCAGCCTCCAGCCCCACCTTCCATCTCCGTTTCCACCAGTGGCTGCAGCTGCATCTTGGCCCGTTACACTGTACTTCCCCCGCTGGTAGCCTCCGCTAACGATCAAGTCGCGACTGCTCATTGGTGATTCACCACCACGAACCAATCACTCAAGACGCAAATTTTTCACCTCTAGGCTCTAGCACCCCCTCAACCTCATGCGCATGAACGAACCTACGGAGCGGACCTAAAGCTCAGCTGCCGCTGCAACCACACAGAGCGATGCCGTCTTGACAGAACGGTGACGGTGAGGGTCAGAAGTACATGCATGGCTGGCGGTGCATATCATGTCTCGATGTCGACCAGAGGGATGCCGTCAGTCACTGGCTGATATCAAGCATCACGACTCTGAGACTGGCGAGATCTCGACTCGATGGAGAGACAGTCTCTCTGACCAAACAAACACGTCCACGGCCGTGGCCCTCTCGCGCCCAGCCGCAGATCAGCATGCACGTCTTCAGCATCGAGGCCGGGTAGTCACCGCCCCGCGAGCAACACGCGCAGAAAAGAAACAACACTTCAACACCGCCAGTTCAACCCTCGTCGGCGTCCCTGCCGGGCCCCATCTATACCATCGCTCACCTATCCAAAACGGGCCAAAACAGCAAACACTCAATCCCACGCTCACCCGCCTGCCCCGTCCCTTGCGTCCGCCGACGAATGGCAACGCGCCCAAAACTGCCAGTGTAATCTGCCCCAACAGGCCCTGACCTGTCCGTAATCATTACCATCTGGAATCTCACACATGGCACGGAGATGGCGATACGATCTCCATTAACCTACTATTGGCACCGATTGGTACTTTGTCTAATAAATGGCAGCGGGAGCCAAATTGAATCAGGGTTCACAGCCCGTCTGGCACGAGTCTGCCACCTTGTTGATGGAGCTTGGGAGTTCTGCCCACGACAAATGACCCTCGAGGGGTTGCATGTCGTGCCCTAACAGACGTGACGTGCTGAGACATTGGCCAGCATGCTTCCTCCACAATTTCGCAATTGAGCACCGGCCAGCACTTCCCTAGCTCTGGCAGATCGCACCAACATTTCCCGCAATTCGTGGGGGCTCGTTCACGACTTTCAGGTCACGCGGCCATCCATTCACGAAAAAGAGCCGCCATGTGTTGCGGCACGGCACACACAGCCTGGGAGTCCACCGGTTCCCATGAAAAACAGGATCTAGTCCAGGCACCGCTCCGCCGCCGGCATGGATGTCCATGAGTGCTGATACGCGGATGCTCAAACCGCGAAAACCACGTTCTCGTTGCCTCGGAAGACGGGCATCTGGTTGCGCCGTCTTACATCCGGCCGCCGGACATGAGAACTTATCCCCGTGGCCTTGCCAGGTGGCCCTCAATATGCCGACGCCGACGGCCCAATGCCGCTACCCGGCCCTGTGACTGCTCCGACCAGATCTGGATGCTGCCGCTTTCGTGTTGATCTCCCCAATCCTCCAACCCTGGACTTGTTGCCGGATTATTCAGCCACTAATGCGCTGTAACCTGCGTCCGACCGCCCCAAAGCCAAGACTGGCGAGCGCTCCGCCTGTCACCGAGATACATCGGCTCGGGTCTCGGTGAGAGTGGGTTTTTGCTGTGGAGGATCGACAGCATGCATCCCAAGCTTCGGCTTACGTGACACCCGCAAGCGCGCAAGTCCCTTTGACGACCCCTTGGATCCTGCGCATCATTGCGCAGCATTACCCTCGCGTCGTGTTTGCACATTTGACATGTTTGCTCCTCGGCGTCTTCAGCCTACGGCTCCGAGGTGGGGATCGGGGACCTTCGGGTGCAGCCTGCAAGGCAGCAGCAGCAGCAGCAGCAGCAGCAGCAATGGCTGTGCAGTTTCACAAGTCGTGAGGCTGACAATGACGATGGTTGTTGCTGAGGCAGCTCAGCGGCATGTGACCACTTCCAAATCAGCGTGCATGCGTCACACAGACTTCGGAAGCCGCTTTATCATAGGCACTGCAATTGGGAAAGCAAAGGTAAGGATAATTTTACTGTATTTGTCTCTGCGCCTTTTTGGCACCAATCACCCTCTCTTCCTCTCTGGCTCTGAAAAATAGATCATCCTCAGCTCTCGAGCTTCTCCGCAGTGCAAGACTGCGTACCAAGTGGTATCGTACTAGTAATCTCAGAAAATATTGAACAAAGCAAATCAAGAGCGAACCGACTGTCGTCGTCGCTATAGTGGTTTTTCCCCGCTCCAATAACGCCGTCGCTGAAGCAATTGTTCCCAAAAAGGCATCATAGTGCCGGACGCTCGCTCTCGCTAATTCTTTGACGCAAATAACGTGGACGTTGTGTTATCCAACGCCGTCCTGGGTTTAACAACCCGTGGCAAGTTGCCATTACCATCCATCGCTAATATATGTTGTATGTTTGTGGTGTGGGTGTGTTTGCAGGTGCATCTTAAGTGAGATGCTTTATCTGCTGTAGGAGCTACCGATGGTGGAGATGGAGGCGCTTGACATGCCGGACTGGATGGAGAACATTGGCCTGACGGCGTAGTCGGAGTCGAAGTCGGCGATGCCGATGCGGCTTGCGACAGCTTGTTCCTTGAGCATGGCAATTCTAGAGGAAGTTTGTTAGTATTCATGACTGATGAGGTAGTAGCGTGTGAGGGACTGGAGACTTACTCATCTGCGCTGATGCCCGCGAGTTCGAGGTTGCACTTCTTGAAGTCGAAGGGGGCGGAGATGTCCACGCCCCTTGGCTTGGCCTCCTTCCTGCTGCGGCGGATGACCTTGTTGAGGAAAACCTTGAAGCCGTCGTTGTGGGAGTCCATGGTTGCTGCGTCGGTCTGCATTGTGGCTTTTGTGTGTGTGTAGGTTTATGTTTGTGGTGGTGATAGTGAAAGTGGTTGATGTGTGATGTGCGAAGATCGAGGTTGTTATATGTGAAGACGGTGTTGTTGCACGCGGCGTGGTCGTACACAGGGATGTGTTTTGTTTCTCGATTCCGAGGGATGCCGTGTGAAGATCTCCGACATGAAAGAGATCGATCGGTACTGTGTTGGGGGTTTATATCCAATTGTTCCTCGTGTGTGTTTCCTTTCTTTTTCTGCGTTCCCTTTTCCAGCTCCTCGGGTCTTCCTTCACTCTCAGATAGTTGGCTAGCGTGTATGATGCTTTCTTCTGTTGGAATTCCTCGTGTAGGTGTGTGTATGTGTTCCTGCGGCTCAGCCCTTGGATTGAAGATACTGGGTGGATTGAGAGGATTTGAGTTGGTGGAGCCTTAGATTGGAAGTGATTCCCAAAAAGAAAGCTGGAAGCAGAGGGTGGGAGAAGCCAGAATCATATATCTCCATTTCCCAGATCGGCGGGTTACTAGGTGGTGGTTTGGCAGCAGGAAGGGGACGGGGGGGGAACAGCCGCACTGCACGCGCAATACCACACCACCACCACACCCTTCACACGCCCTGCCCTACGGCGGAGGGGGAGGGGGGTAGGGGTGAGGGGTGTGGGTTGTGGAGGTGCCGGGGACGTATGTACGTGCATACGTACGACACACACACACCCCCTTCTTCCCTCCGCTCTCTCTCTCTCTCCCTTTGGAGAGTTCGCTGAGTGTGCGTCCCATCTCATCAATGCCAGAACCATCTAACCTAGCGCTTTCTCCCCGAAGGAGGGGTGTGTGGAAGAGAGAGTGGAGTGCCGTCCGTCTCTGCTGTGCTCTCCCCGGCATGCCATTCGAACATTTTGCGAAGGGGGGAAAATTTGGGAGAAATGTGTCCGTCCGTCGGCCGACGGGCGCCACGCTTCTTGGGCAAACTAGGTTAGGTGGAGGGTTGAGAGTGTGGTGTGTGGCAGGGCGTGAAGGCTTCAAAGATCGACTCCCTTCCCCCTTCACTGAGTCCGAATGGGGTGGGGTGCAAGGTTTTTTTTCCCCTTGGGTTAACGGACGTAGAGAGGGACGGACGGACGAGCCTATCTACTAGTGCGTCTTTCTTTTTTTCATTGCCTTTTGGGGCCTCTCACTGTCTCTCAATCTCACAAGGCCCTTTAACAGGGTTAAATTGGGAATCTGCTATGAGATTACGATATTTGGGGTATGCAATGCATGGCAAGCAAAGCAGAGAGCGTGTGTGAGAGTGTTAGGCGTAGGTACCCTTTCGCCGTGTCGTTGCCCAAAAAGAGACTTGACTTTGCTTGGCCGTGGCAGGGCAAGGCTGATCATGAACCGGGGGTGGTGCTTCAACTCAACTCAACTCACGACGACGAAAACGAGCACAGCAGAGAAAAAAAAGTTTTGCATCGGGGACATCCTTCGTTCAACCTCCCCAATCAGAGCACGATTCTACCGCCGACCATCTTCCCTCCCAACGGCGGACGGCGACGGCGACCACACAGCTGCGGACGGCAGCGGTGTGCGTGGTTCAGGCAGCCTCTGGGAGGAATGCTTACTGGGCAGAGCCTTGTTTCCAAGAGAGACAGGTGCTGAGTTACGCGTGCAGCACACACACAGAGTTCGGACTGGGCGGACTGCGGACGGAATGCGTGTGTGTCTGTATGTAAAACTCTGTTCTTCCCCTTCCTTTGAACTGAGAGAGAGAGAGATTCTGAAACTTCGGCGATGACGGTTCGGCAGGGGTGTGCGCTGTTTGGACTTTTTTTTTTCTTGCTTCGCTGTTCTCCTGGGCCGCCTGGCGATGTTTCAACGTTTTCAGTGGACTTACACGTCAACGCAACACACGGCCTTGCCGGAATGGCTTATCATGCAAAAAAGCGCAGCAGCAACGGACGCCAACACGCGAGATTGTCGTGCGCTGTCACGCAATCTTAACGGTTTTTCTTTTTTCTTGTTGATTGATTTGATTGATTGATCGTTGCTCAGGTGCAAGGCGAATGCAGGAACAGACAGGTACGTACGGCCAACGCACGCACTTATTAACCATACAGATGGAAAGATCAACATCCGGATGCAAGGGGAAGTGTTGTAATCAGGGAAGTCGGGTCTGACCAACCACGGCGCGGCCTACGGGAATTTTTTTTATTGTTTCTTCAGCGAAATACCACACAATGCGCTGTCGCTGCGCTCTGACGTGCCAGAGAAAGGGAGGAGGAACACACAAACAAACCGCACATGGTCGGATCATTGATGGTCACGCGATTCCCAGGCCATGTGTTGTTGTGCCGCGGACGCCGCGACGACGATCTGGGGTTACAATGTCATGTTCTCTCCTTCTTTCAGTCCCTTCTGTCAGTCTCCTTTCTCCGATAGTGTCACAATTGTTCGAATGCGACCTCCTGTTGCAGCCTGCGCCGTAACAGTCAATACGGCGTCTACAAATAACTCTCTGCAGATGATGAGCCCCAAGGAGGAGCAGGGGGCGACCCCTGCATTTTCCGACTCTGGGTTGGACGTGGGTGCCCTACCAACTCAAAAAAGGAATTGCAGCAGGCAAGCACCAAGCAAAGCAGAAATGGCACGTCGCCGTCGCCGTCGCCGTGGCCGCCGCGGTCCTACTCCTTTCGGGGACCTGGTCGGATGTGCTGCAGGGGGCCAGTTCAATCATCCTGCCCTGACTGCCTGTGCCTGTGCCTGTGTCTAGGTATGCCCCATAATCTGTGCGCGAGCAGGAACCTGAGAGTTGGCCGACTCTGGCGCACGCACGCCGCCGTCACTGCTGAATGGCCCCCCGGTATGCCGGGCCTCGCCGGTGGGGGCCGCGGGGGCGGGGGGGAACATGGAATGACGATGGGGTCAACCCAATGCCGAACCAAGATTGTGCAGGCCAGGGGGGAGTCGATTCGTGAATGGTCGCATTGGGCTTCAAGCTTTAATTCTTTTTGGGTTGCGTGCGGTGTTTTCCCTTCTCATGATGGACGCCGTACGATGTCCGCCGTCCGGCTGCGGCGGCGGGCGACGGCGGGCGGTTCATCGGCATGCACGGAAGATGGAATGGTGATCACGATTTTCTGTGTGTGTGTAAGTGTGTTTTGGCAAAGCTTCAGAAGCCGAGGGGAATCTTGACCGGAGACTATTGCCTCGTGCGGGCTTCACCGGACTTTTCCTCCGCGCGTGGTTCACTTTCGTTTTCGGCGCCGCGGGTGCTCGCTGTCGCGACTTGTTACAACTACCTTTTGTGAATTTTGAAGAGCATGCGACGGACGATTTCGAATGGTGTGAATTGGAAGGGGGAAGCTACAACATTCCTCGCATCGCAAATGATTATTACACCTGGCCGACTCAGCCAGCCCTGCCCTGCACACCGGTCTCAATATGACTGTGATAAACACTTTTACCGGTGACTCTGATAGCCATCTGTAGACTAGCGCCCTTTTCCCTTTTTGCTTCTTCAGCAGAGTTGCGCTGGTGTTGAATCTGGCAGGTTACAGCAGGGGATACATTCCTCGGGACCTGCGGTCAGTAATCAACCCTCCGCAATCTACTAATCGCAATGGCCCACGCCGGTACGGATACGCTGGCAGGAGAGCAGAGAAGGGATGGCCGAGACCGAGGATTCAATATGGATCCAATTGCATGTAAGCCCTACCACACCGCCATGATTCCATAGACCCTGGTGACGATATCGATGATGACAATCTCCTTTGCTGCCCACACCATCCACCTCCCCCCTTGTGCCTTAAGGCTTAATGCAGACGTGCCCAGTATGGACCCCTGGGAGACGGAGCAGCGATGGGGGAGATGGAAGAGAGAGATCGGGCCATTGCTGTCATCATCCCTACGAGCCCAATAATTTCCCTTAATTTCGTTTGATCACCGCGTTCAGAAAGTCCGAATACTCCGGTAATGGACTAGAACGTTCGTTGCACTCTTTTTTCCCTGCTTTGCGCAAACAGCGAAAAAACCGTCACAGCGACAACGGTCGTCGTTGTCGGAAAATGACATTGAAGCTAAGCTTCAGATTGTGTGTGCGTATGTGTGTGTCATACTTTTTGGCTGACGCATCCCAACACGTACTAACGATATTCTCTTCGTTCCCGTGAATAGAGTAACGACTTGCATCTGCATCTGCATACCTCAGTAATCAGCCACGCCAGCCTCGCTTCCCCACATGGGGCAGATGGGAAGCTGACAAGCCTGCAGGTTTCATGGTCGCTTTTGGACATGCTTGAGAAGCTTGCACGAGGCTTACAAGCCACCAGGGCGTTCAGCCTCGATTTCTCTGCCCTGGCTAAAAGGTAGGCACTAGGTACTATGTAGGTGGGCATACGCCAGCGCTGAAGTGGAGGGGGTGTTGTCAATCATGCTTGTTGGGCTGACGAAGCGAAGACGAAGGCGAGCTGCCTTGTTGACATGGGGCATCCTGCTTGTTTGCGCGCTTGCTTCGCTTCACCCCCAATCACGACGTATCCATCTCTTCGGACCTGCATGCGCACGTCCCAGTGAGCTGGGAAATAATGCGAGATTGCTTGCTTGCAAATATCCGTCAGCCGTAACCAGGCAGCCGTATCGCGATTGGGGAAAAGGAACTCGGGTGTGTGTGTGTGTGTGCGTGTGTTGTTGGTGCTACCTTACGCTAGGCTGCCAATATCTGGAGCGATCTCGCGGGAAAGGATCGTGATGCTTGTTGTTGTGTTACCTCCGCAAGGCGCAAGGCAGTGAGTGAGTGGACCTTTCTTCCAAATCCCAAGAAGTCGGTGAAGGTCTCCAGTGCTTCACTGCAGCAGTCACAAATACACCCATGCGTTCAGGCTTCAGCTCGCCTCACGTATAACGAATCCCACCCCGTTTTGAGGTTCTTCAATCTTAACTTGACTGAGAGCCAAAAGCAAAGTGTCAGCCAGCCCCC
>JABGLZ010000546.1:0-27506 GCA_014705045.1 Colletotrichum theobromicola | reverse complement strand
ACACGACAATTTAAAAAAAAAAAAAAAAAGGGAAAGACCAATCACAACTCCAAAATGAAATACACCGCCCTCTTCTTCTTCATCGCCTCCCCCGTTGCCGCCTCGATTTTCGTCGGGAGTGCGTATGGGGACTTCGAGTCTTGCCAGCGGGCCTGCCCCGGATCTGTAAGTGCCCCCGTACAATTCAACACAGCCTAGTACACCTTCTCTCCCATGAGCTTCATTAACAACGGCGGAACTTCTAGTGCGACTTCTCGTCTGCGACTTTCCTGAACTGCACCCCCAGCACCCGTTTTGTCGGCAAGTGAGTCACCTTCTCCGCTTAGTCAAGTGCGTTGTTATCATTGCAGAATGCCTCGTCTAACTGCGCTTCTGTAGCTTTTACTGCAACTGTATGGACAGTTCTAGGAAGAAATAAGGAAGAAATAAATAGAAGAACGAGTCACGTCCTTGACCGAAGCCCCCCATGAACGCGTCAATCGGATCGCTCGGTGTCGGGCTCGGCATTTCAGGGTGGGCTTCTTCCCACAAATTTAGCTTCCCCTCATATTGGGTGGGATCCGCCTTATTCCCCGAGATAGTGGGATTTCCATACTGTTTTACCATGGTATTCGTACACCGCTCGGGGTTTTCGTGAATATAGAAATAGCGGCTGGGCGGCATGAGTCGTTGTTTTGATACGGGTCATCTCTGCGGAGTTTGGGGAGTTTAGATCTCCTCGGGAAGGGAATTCCGATGGAAATGATAAATAGGAGTCGACTCTCCTAGTTGTTCGAATAGATGCTGCTTCATCTTGCATCAACAAACTTGCATCTTCACCTCGTCTATCGTCTTTTAAGTGTACCAATTGTCACCATGAGATCCTCCGCGCTTCTGTTGTTCATCACCTCGCCCCTTGCCGTCTTGGCTTGGACTGGCCAGGTTTACACCACCCAGGCTCAGTGCCAGAAGGAGTGCCCTGCGGCTGTACGTTTGAACATCTAAAAGGGCTTGCTGGATGTGTTTACTGATGTCTTGGACAGTGCTCAAGCCAGAACGGCGCGTATGATGGATGCTCCGGTCCCGGTGACGCTCAGTCTAAGTAAGTGTCCCATGTTTCTGGGACTTAAAGTCCCGTTGGCTGATTGTCTCTAGCGTCTACTGCAACTGCAAATAGAGAGATACGTTTGATGAAGGGAATAGAATGGATGGCTAGGGTGTGACTAGGACCTTCGACTTCGTGGTGGTTATGTATCTAAGTAGTGTTCACGTCGCCCCTAGGGATCCAACATATATAAGTTTGGGCTAGCAATGCGTCTCTTTCCAAAACCACACGCGAATGTCTAGCTTGCCTCATCCCATTTCTTTCTTTCTGCTTACATGAGCCATGCCCATCGCCTGCCGGTTTACGTCGTGAAATGACACTCCGTGACAACAGACAGAGGCCTTCTTTCGATCGCCCTGAGTCGTTCTTTATGCTATCTCGAATACTAAACGAACAGAAGCGGACCTGGGTGCCGAGGGCGTTGCTGAGCCGTTTATCAAGATGCGGGCCGAGTCGGTTACGACGGTTAGTCGGATGGTGGAGGCTTAGATGCCTGCTTCAAGTAAGGATTCATCCAATGACCAGATTTGATGAGAAATCTAGCCGATTTCTGAACGGAACACTAATGTACACCGGTAAGTAGAGATATCGGAGGAAGCTTTTGACAAAAGTGGGCGCACGGAGAACGAATGGTCCTACTTCGTAGGCGTTCTTTTAAGTAAGTATTTGTAGAATTATTGACCTTTCCAATCAAATATCCCAGCTCGTAGACCAATGGAATGGCTCTGACATCAACAGACAGACGAGCCAGATGAGCATAGTGGATGGAGGCTAAGTGACCCACAAACAAGAGCGCCATCGAGGGAGGACACAGGGCCTAGGTATAGGCGCCATCATCTCTCGTTCGTTAGGTCGAATGAGACACCAAAGGAAGATACAGAAGACACTCCAAGTGCCAGTCGCATGACGCACTCGAGGCCGCTCTTAGTATGCAACCAGCGCCGGTCACGCCGAGGTCATCTTCTAATAGCATCATGTCGACTCTGCAGACTTCACAATTGCATTTGCCAACTGCGATTCCCCCCAAAGAAGAGTCCCGAAAAAGAATTGTCCTACTTTCATCAAGAAGGAGCTTAGCGAGAGGCTTTAAATAAGGTAGGGAGGCAAATATCCCAACGATGATGCACACGAAGAGAAGAGGCATGCAAGAACAGGGTGAACTCTGCACCTGGCTGCATTGGAATCAACACCTGTTCGAATGAGGACATAATACGGTGTAATGCAGTCTTTGAGCTCATCGGGGAAGAGGCACGGCGGTCATCGATGCCTCATATCGATAGCCGAGCTAACTTGAGGAAATATTAGCTACGCAGCTTGGGGTCCACCACGAGCCCGTTGAAAAAGTTATAAATGTAAGAATCCAGAACTTCAAAGGGAAAGCAAACCAAATATAGCGCTCGCGATACCGGAGGCACAGCCCGAACTGACAACTCTCTATTATCACTAGTCCCGTGAAGCCTCAATGGCGTCTCATCGAGTCACTGTGCCAATCCCTAAGGATCAACCTTGCATCAAATTCATACACCCAGCTTTCGTTGTTTGCCAATAGAATAAGCACAAATCGACAGAAACGGACGTAAAGAATGAGGAAGGACAAGAGAATGCTGGGGTGGGCTGGAAGGCTACGACGTAGCCTGCGATGAAGGTCAATGGAGATACGTGGAATCGGCTTGTAGCTGCCTATCTGATTGTATCAACTAACTGCTGCAGTCGATGCATTGTCTGGCGCAAGCCTTGTAACATAACACAAAGATGTATCTTATATAGACAGGTATGCTAAAAGCTGGTGTAATATGTGAGGAAGTCATTGATAAACCTGCTTTCACAATGTTGGTTGAGGTGGGATATTGACAGTGATGAGAGTTCGTCGTGTTTCTGAGGGAGCGTAGCTCTGCCCAGAATCAGTGAAACTATAGGCCCCCATCTCGATTTTGGACGGGTGGCACCGCAACAAGCACAACTGGCTGGAGTAGGAGTTTCAGAATGGAGTCAAGATCTGGATTAGGCCGTATAGTGATCCTAGACACAGATAATAAGCCATGTCGTTCAGACAACGGGACTAGACTTACGTTAAACAGTGGGCATGCCACGCGGTACCAAACCACTGGTTCTCGACCTCACTTATCTTCCGGAGTAAGATCACAATCAAATGAGTCACAAACCCACTTCGAGCAGCAGGATCTGTTGAAAAGGTTAACGTCACCGGACCAACACTGCTTTTTCCCCGACTCCCATCTGCGCCGGCGATTTTCATCAGCAGGACGCTAGTGCTGGTAGGGAGATGGCTTCTGTCGTGAATAATTGGCGGTTCTCTGACGATAAAAGATGAAGAAGATCTTCATATGTGGACTCAGGCTATTGAAATGCTTGTAACAACCTTCCGACATGTTTCGGGACATGATCCGGCAAACCGGCCTCCACCCGGCTCCGACGGCCGATGCGGGGCCGACCCGGACGCCCTCCGTACTAACAACGATCAAAGGCTTTTCCTATTCTTATAAGAACCAGTTACGCTGCAAGAGAGTTGAAGTCTGAATCATAGTGATGCGGGTGATCGTGTTCTTTTGGAGATGCTTGGCGTTTCCCGTGCGGACCTTGCCAGATTTGAAAAAGAGGTGCTAGGATGAGTTCCATAGCCGTCGCCGGACCACGCATCGTCCATCACTCTTGACCTTTTTCATGTATTCGGAAGACGTAGACGAATGCTGTCCATACAGAGAAGCTCCGGAGCCATGATGTGGGTTTCAAGAGTACGATGGCTTTGTTTTGGCAGTCTGGGATGAAGAGCGGGTTGCAGGCCTTGAACCAGTCTCTATTGCCTTCGAATATTCGACAGCGCTATTTCATTTGCGGCAGAGCAGACAAACTTTACTATGCGGACACGCTTTTATACATCTGTAAAGAGTTTCTGCTCGAAAGACGTAGGGAACTTGCTTAATGGTACCGAGATGCCCCTCGAGTCGACTATAAATGACCCCATCAGCAGGCCGTGGTCAGAAAGAAGACGGCACAATGATCATCCTCAGAGTCAGAGCCCATCGCACGGAGACGCCCCATCTAAGCCGTCATCGCTGTAAGCGTCATACCGGACGCTACCAATAGCATTCAAAGAACTGCAAGACTTAGGCTCTTCCCTCTGGCGTCCGTCATAGGACAGGTATTCCAACCAATATCTACAAATGTAGGTAAGCTGCCCTCAAAAGATGGTGGCAGAGCACTGCGAAACAGGCTCGCTCTGTGCACCAGCAAAAGACAGCTCGCTGCTGGACTTCTAAGCGTACAAACGCCCGCATAGCAGCAGTTGATCTTTGCTCGATGTCTTCAGAATGAAGAGAAGGACCCGCGTTATATAGGTACGGATCTCCTCGTTTCCTAAATGGTCCAGGTCGGTTAATGGCGCGCGGTCATTCCAGTCCACGAGCTACTAGCAAAAGCCTGGATTCAAAGAGCTATATATAACACCCAAAGTAATACGTAGTTCGATGGAGCAAAATAATGGTCAAAGCCATTGGCGTCAGCCAGCAGCAGAAAGGACCAACACCGTACGGCCCTTTCCTCTTGGGAGGGCTACCAACGATCGCCAAACTAGGTCCTCCACAGCAATTAAAGCCTCTCATTCAGTCTGATACTTATAGGATATTGACCGACGATACACCACAAGAGCTCACGGAGGACGACGAGAAGCAGAACGGGCTGGCTGCTTGCTCCCTCCTCTTCTAATCGACCGACTACACGACTTTAGGTCTGACAACAGCCTACTGAAGATTGACCCAGGCTCAGTATGCATTGCCCAGTTCGTGTAGGGTCGCAGACGCCGAGAATTGCGTCCGTTGTCGCAAGATGAAAAAAGCATCCAGTGGCCCCGGGCTTTTATATGTACCAGCGAAGCCTCACCTCCCCCCTTTCCCGGACTTCAGTATAAAACACAAGGAATAGAACTAATTCTATAGGAAGCAACATCAATGTCTCGGTCTTTGCCGTCGCTAGTTCGTTAGCCCCGCATAGCAGATAATGCACGTTCTGATCCGTTACTGACGACCAGTTCCAAGACCACCGCGGGCTTCACCTCCTTTGTGTCCAAGTACGACCTGCGTCTGTGTCTTTCGTGTAGTTCTGCGTAATACACATGAGGTATCGAGGCTAAGAGACGCCGACGCCGCCGCGAGCAAGCGAGTGCGCGAAGTCATTGCTTACAGCGGTAGTCGGTCGTGCTGCTGGCTGGCTTCGGAGGGGGCAACGATCGCTTGAGCTATCTTCGATCATTTCCAATCACGGAAGACTAGCATTCCATAGGCTTTGGGAAGAGAAAGTCATGCTGAGCTGCGTGCCCTTATATACCTCTCGGCCCTTCTTTCGTAAGTAGCTTTCAAGTCACATCAGCCTAGGGTCTCTTCGAAAACCACAGAATCTCCATGAAAAAGTCCCAAATTACCATTTTTAAAAAGACTCGACGCCGTGCTATTTTCACAGTTGGATGACTGACCCAATCCTCTTTTCATCTTTTCCCCTTTCCTCCCATCTAATAAAACCGTCCGCCGTCTTTCTTTTCACCCCCGCTCACCTCTTCTTGTAATACCCCCCGCTCCCCTGCTTCGGCTGGCTCCCGTACGCCCTCCTGCCCTGCACCCTCTTCTCCCCCCTCCCGCTCGCGCCGACCGTGACGTCCACGCGCGGCGGCACCGCGAACCCGAAGCTCTTGGCCACCTTGGCGAGGTCGAGCTTGTTGACGTCGAAGACGGTGCGCAGGGAGTGGCTCGCGTACGCGTGCAGGTAGCTGCGGTAGCCGTCCTTGGCGCTCTTGTTGAGGTAGTAGTTCTGCGTGATGAGCTTCTCGAGCAGCGACTGGATGTTGGCGATCTTGTTGGCGGGGAAGTCGAACTCGACGACGGGCACGCGGGCCTCCTTGAGGTGCGTGAGGAAGCCCACCTCGGAGGGCTGCAGGAACATGAGCGAGCGGCCCTTGGAGTTGGCCCCGCGCGCGGTGCGGCCGACGCGGTGGATGTAATCGCGCGGGTCGTCGGGGGGGTCGACCTGGACGATCCAGTCGACGGCGGGGATCTGTCATGATAGAGATTAGTGGAATGATCTTTGCAAACGCTATCGTAGCAGCAAGAGATGGGGATAAAAAAAGAAGAAAAAAACTTACATCCAACCCACGCGCAGCAACGTCGGTACAGATCAGCGTCCCCTGCTTCGCGTTGCAAAACTCGAAAAACGTATTCGTCCGCTTCTGCTGCTTCTGCTTCCCGTGCAGGTCCAGCACCGGCAGGTCGATGTAGTTCAGCAGCTCGGCGTGGTACTTGACCGAGTTGCAACTGCTGAAGAAGACAATGACCTTCTTCTTGAGGTTGCGCTTCAGGAAGCTGAAGAGCAACAGGAACCGCTTGTCCGCGTCGCAGATGACGTAGCCCTGCTCCAGGTTCGCGACCGTGCTGTGCTCCTGCTTTTCGTCGACGTTGACGTACAGCGGCCCCGGGCGCAGCGAGATGCGCGCGAGGTCCTCGACCTTTGTCGTCTGCGTCGCGGAGAAGAGCATGGTCTGGCGGTCGTCCTTGGGCAGGATCTTGACGATCTGGCGCATCTCGTCCTCGAAACCGATCTCGAGGATGCGGTCCGCCTCGTCGATGACGAGCGACTTGAGGTTCTTGAAGACGAAGGGCGTGTTCTGCAGGTGGTCGAGCAGCCTGCCCGGCGTGGCGATGAGCAGGTTGACGCCCTTCTGCAGCTTGTCCGCCTCGGCGCGGCGGTTCGCGCCGCCGATGACGATGCCGTACGTCTGCGAGTGGTGCGCCATCAGCTCGCGCGCGACGCCGAAGATCTGCAGGGCGAGCTCGCGCGTGGGCGAGACGACGATGACGCCGGTGCCGTTGCGGGGCTTGAAGCGCAGCGCGGAGAGCATCTCGACGGCGGGGATGAGGAAGGCGAGGGTCTTGCCGGAGCCCGTCTTGGCGGCGCCGAGGACGTCCTTGCCGGAGAGCAGGGGCGGGATGCCGCGGCGCTGGATCTCGGTCATCTTGGTGAAGCCCATCTCGCCGATGGCCTTCATCGTCTTGTCGGAGAGGTTGAGCTCGGCGAAGTCGTGCGCCTCGGCGCCGACCTGGGGCAGCGAGAGGGAGTCTGCGTTGGGGATGTCGGAGGCGGAGGTGCTGGTGGTTTTGGGTGCGGCGGCGGGGGCGTTGACGTCGTCGTCGAGGTCTGAGCCGGCGCCGTCGTCGTCCTCTGCGTCCTTGAAGTTCTCGGCGGTCTCGGCGGCGTCCTCCTCCTCCTCTTCTGACTCTACCACCTCGGCATCATCGTTCTCGGAATCGTCGTCAGAGGCGGGCGCGGGCTCGGTGCGCCTCAGCTTCTTCGACTTTGCGGGCGCGGCGGCGGGGGAGGGTGCTGCCGAGGAAGAGGAGCGCTTTTTGGACGGCTTCGAGCCATTGGCGTCGCGGAGCTTGCGCTTCTTGCTGCTGGCGGCGGCGTCCATGGTTGCGGTTGTGTGTGAGGTGGTGGTTTGAGGATGCTGCGCTGGGCGGAAGGACTGCAACTTTTGCGAGCCACCGGTTTGGAGGGTCTCAATGGGAATTTTTTCTTATCGGAGAGAAAATTTAGTGGAGCTCACATTTGCGATAGCGGGCTTGGTTGATCCGGCCCGGTGGAGTGCGGGGCAGACCGGGGGTACGTACCTTCGTCGATCAAAGAAAGCTCCAACTGCAGTCGCTCTGAGCATGACATCTGGTTCTTGAAGGTGAACCGGGAATGGTATAGAACGATGAATTTAAAGATATCCGACTCAAAAACTCTCCGAGTCCTGTGACTCAACGGAGGGCAGGGCTTAAAACTTTACTATCGTTAGCTGCCTGTCTTTTCAAGCCCGGTTTACTACCTTGAGAGCGTCTCAGCTGAAAACCACATGTGCAGGTTAAGCATGCAGCCGGTACTTAACTATACTGCATGAGGAAAAAGGAGGCATTATACTTACCATGTTTGTCATGTTCACGTATCTCGGCCTTGCAAAGTGTCTGTATTAGTTCGGGGCAATGCTGATAGGGATGGCGACAAGCACCGTGCCCTACTGCCAGTGACTCCCACCTGCAAGCTGAGAAATCTCCGAGAGATCGCCCAATCAGACGCACCGTAATCAAATCAATGCTTCGGAGCAAGTCTCAAGTAAGTTACTACAACACACGAGACGACGTCGCCTCTCGCGTCCGCTGGAGGTTGGCGTGTCTGGCTTTGCAACACATTAACCGTGGACTTGCGAAGGTGAACAAAGTAGCCTCTCATTGGGCACAACCCCTATCTCAGATATGCAACGGTCACTGTTACATAGATACAACTCTTGATGAGAAATAAACATGGTGAAACGAGGGGGATCAACCATAAAAGAAAGCCCTCCGTCAATCTTGGTCCCTGAAGAACCTCTATGCCCGTGTTCCCCGCCACCACCAAGAACCGTCGATGCATTCGGCCGCCTCATACCAGAGAATCTCATGAATCCTAGACTTATCGCAGGATCTCTAGCAAGAAAAGCAAGCATTGACAAGGGCCAATATCGAGAGGCCACACAACGTCCTACTCCGCGAGACCATCGCAGAGCACGACGGCGGGCGACCCGCTGAAAGGCCCGTAAGCAAACATCATAATTCCATGTGAGAATGGTCATCGGACACGCCCGCCTTTGATATGCCGCCTCCTTGCGTTTTTATCGCCGAAAATATCCCTGTTCGCGTGTGTATTTTTCTTTTCGTCGTTCCTTAAACGCCGGGGGATGAGAGAATGCCGAGTTGGAGTTGGAAAGACATTGTCGTCGTTAATTGAAGAAAAAGGAAACCCGTCACACGCTGCCTGGGGACCCGATGGCCCGTACACGCCGATCCGTTCATCGCCTCAACTTATTTTTTCCTGCTTCCAGCCTTAGTAAAACTTGCTCTTTCTTAACGTGATTCAAAGCCATTTTGCTCGTTCACGTACACTCCGCGGTCGGGTTCTCGTGCTTGGCCGTGGAGCCCTTGCCGCGCCAGGTGCTAACAGCCGGAATATTGGCCTCGTAGCGCACCTCCTCGGTTCCATATGCACGAGGGGTAAGCTTGATGAGGGTGTGTAGGGGGACGTTCATCCAGGGACTGTCCGCCTGAGACTTGTTCATGAAGTACGCGTAAATGCAGCGCAGGACGGCCTGGTGGGTTACGATGAGAATGTCTTCGGAGCGCTCGAGCTCCATGATGATGGGCTCGAGGCGGATGACAACGTCGCGGTACGACTCGCCGCCGCGGTAGCGGTAGTTGTACTTGTCGTCGTCGCGGGCGGCGAAGTCTTCGGGGAAGCGGTCCTTGATCTCCTGGTAGGTCAGTCCGTCGCATACACCAGAATCGAGCTCGTCGAGCGCCTTCCACTGCAGTTGGTTGTAGTCTGAAGGAAGAAAGCGGGCGGTGGCGATGGTGCGCTTTAGTGTTGAGGTCCAAACAGTGAGGGGACGGTCGTCCTATGAATGTGAGTGCGGCGCCATATGTGAAGGCAGGTTTACTTACGCCCACTGATTTCCTGACCAGCTCGGGAAGTTTCCTGGCATATTGCTCACCGCGAGGTGAGAGCATAGTGTCACCGCCAATGCGGCCATCCAAATTGTACATTGACTCTCCGTGCTGCTGCACGTTAGCGTGAATTACCCCTCACAACTTACGAAAGACTTACTCTTGACAGCCAGATGGAACGAGGTCGGATGTGAAGGTTCATCAGGTAGTAAACGACACGACTTTGCAGGTAGTCCTGGATGCGGTTGATGATGACCTGCTTACCGACGTCCATGATCTTGAGGTAAGTGTACTCATCCTCGTCGCCATCCTCGTCGAGAGACTTGTACACCTTCTCGTAGTTGCGGATGCGGTTACGGAAGTCGAGGGCGGCCTCCTCGGGGTCCTGGCCCTGGTAGTCGGGCGAGGTGAGCTTGACGTCGCGGATGTTGGCCATGATGAGGTTCTCATCATCGCACTTGCTCTCGACGAAGAGGACTTCGATGCCCTCCTTGGTGCAGATGTCGAGAACCCACTTGCGGCGCTCCTTGGTGGAGTTGGTGGCGTCGAGGATGCCGATGACGCCGCCCTGGCGGAACCAAGCCAGCATGTCCTCGATGGCCTTCTCGGCGGCGGCGCGACGTCTCCGCTCACCCTCGGCGTTGTGGAAATCAAAGAAGTCAGCCGAAGGGTGGGCATCCTCCTGGCGGCGGTAGCTGCCGACGTTGAAGGTCTTGGCCTTGATTGAGAGCCATCCCAGATATCGTTGTGCTGGGAAAGGTCAGTTACGGCTTCGTGAAATGCGGGGGCTCCGAACGGCGAGTCGTGCCGGAGCTTGTGTGATGGGACTGCAAACCTACCTTTCTGGGCGATGAAGCTCTTGCCTCTGGCGGGCAGACCGACCATGACGACACATATCTTGAGGTCCTCCACCTGGATGCCGATGCCGTTAGTCTTGGCTGATGGCATCTTGACGGGATCGTCGATGTCGACGCTTATTTGGAGTTACTGCTACAATGAGAGAAACAACGAGGAGCGACGCGTGAAGAAGACCATGCAGAAGCGAACAGAGACAAGCAGGAAGTAGAAGGCGCGAGGTTGTGGCGGGCACGGAAGGCAGCTCGCGTGATGGTTCCAGCGGAGGCGGTAACTCTACGCCCAAAAGGCGGGACCCCCCGATGTGAGTTTCGGGGGCGGGTGCGGTGGCCTGGAGCACAGCCGGGGTGGAGGCACTTCTCACCCGACGACAGTGAACTCCCAGGTGGTGGAAGAGCCGCTAGCAGGGGGCAGGAGGAACCTGGAAGGACAGTGACAATGTGCTCTGGCGTGAGGTAGAACTTCCAGAATGTCTGGACCGGGTGCTCGTCTGTTTGCGTGTGTATGGCCGTATATTATGGTATACGTTGAGAGCGTGCCCGGGAATGTTGGTGTGGCTGTTTGATGTTGTAGAGAAGTTGAACGCTGATGCTCGGGGGAGGAGGGGGGCAGATGTGAGAGTAAAGTGACCTGATGGCAGCGATGTGATGTGAGGGTGGAGGGAATAGAGTAATGAGTGGGCGAGCAGTGTGCACGAGTCTGGAGAAACGGAAGGGGAATGAGAGAGTGGTACGTAAAAGGAAGCAGGGGACGCCGAGAGGCTATCCCGAGGGTAGTGGAAGGCACACAGCCAGAGTCAACGTAAACTGACACTAGCAGCAGTGACTGGCTGGCATGGATTCCAGACTTGACACCAGGCAAGAGGCAACATCAGAAAAGGCAACAGCTACCGCCATGGATGACAGCAGATGATAGCCCACCTCGTCGCATCAGTCCAGTGTCTCGTCTCGTCAGGTCAGACAAGACAGATGGCGGAACTGAAAGTCAAACCAAACCAACCCACTGGGGCGGATTCACAGACTTGGGCGCACCAGCTACCTGCGGATACAGCTGTCGCATGGACTCTGCACAGCGCTGCTTGCATGCCTTACTGCCATGGAATGGACGTTTCCTTTCCCCTGCAATCGGGATTCCCAGGAGCAGCAGCAGACGCACCAGATCACCACCCTGCAAAGACTGCTGACTATTGGCCCATTCCTGCCGTACAATAGGCAAGTCTTGACATGACCTTACGGTAAAGGTAGGTACCTTGAGGTAGGTAAGGTAAGGTCCAGGTCCTGCAAGGTGAAGCCTCGGCGTGGCCTGCCCGCCCCTCCATCATGACCCCATGCCGACTCCAATCCCCCCGTCCGGTGCCCCTCATTTTGACCTTCTGTGCCCGCTTCTCTCCGGTCCCTGAACTTTTCCAGCCTGGGGGTGGGCGGGCAGCCACTAAGCAGCCCATCCATCCAGAGCCACTGCCGGGCCTCCATCTCCTTACAAAACATGCACAACGTGACAGCTCCCAGCTTCAGCTAACCGTCCCCGCATTCAACGGGACACTTCGCAGTAGCTCATCAGCCAGTGAAGAACTGCCAATTCCTGCACTTTTTTTTGTGCCCGTCGCCCAGCTGGAGTCTCTTCCTCTCACCGAACACAACCGAGGTGGGGATCAGCCCACGCCAGACATCTCTCATCCGACTTGCCAGTCATAGCCGGTTCGTCATGAGAGATGCCGGGATGGTACTGTGGTGAGGTACTGTACCGAGTACGCAAACTGCCTTTGGTGATGACGGAGCCATGGATGCAAACGAAAACCAAAGGAATCCCCCGTGTCGCGACAGGAAAAAGTAAAACATGGAAATTCCATTCCCACTTCCAGAAACATTAAGAAACTTCTTGTTCCTTCGACAACTTTGCCCATTTTGCTTCTGCTCCCAGCCAACATGCATTTCTTTCGTTTTCCCTGTCCGATCATTCCCGGTCACTACCGAGACAACGCCGCCCGTGCAACATTCAAGTAGCCGGCAGCGACAGCAGCACTCTGCGCAGACATCGGAAAAGCTCCCATCGTGCATGTTCAGTTTTCCCAGCAGCTCAATAGAGCTGGGGCAAGCCAAGATTGGCCACTAGCACCTGACAGCCCCCCACGTACAATTCGCCAGGGGAAAAGGTCATCCGGGCCAGCAGACATCTCCTGACCTGGGCCAAGGGAAAAAAATTATGGGAATTGACATTTACACCGCTGCTGCTGCTGCACTTGCAAGCTGGTAAATTCTCACCACCACACGCGCGTCAGGGGGGCTTTTCCTTTATCCTCCTGGCGCTGCCCCCCACTCCAGCCCAGCCCAGGCTGGCCCAGCTCCGAACCAGCAAGTCCAGCCGGCCGGGACGCGACACGGGGGCGGCCCAGCAAATCGGCACGATTGCCAGATCGTATCAAACAGCAGAGCCTTTTTTTTCTACTCAGGGGTGGCCGATTTTGCTCAGATGCCAGCGAAACCCCTGCGTGATTATTCACACCACCTGGGCGCAATTGACCAAAAAAAAAAAAGACTGATTGCTTGATTGGGGGGCGAGAGTGACGGGGAAAGTGGGAGGAATTGAGTCCCTGAACATTGGAGGCTATCAGAGCCATGTGACTGCTGCGCAACTCACTGAGCCGCACCTCACTGAGGTCTGGCCAACAACCAGATGGCAGACGGGGAACAAAGGTGAAGAGAGGAACCGGGAAACTTTGAAAACAAACGCGCTCAAACAAATTCAACAGAAGGAAACCAAGACTCATCGTACCTTGCTGAAGCTCCAGGTATGCTGCCTCCTGGGCTGTCGCTTGCCGTCCACCAGGGGCGCACCCGCCGGGATTACTCCGATACCCATACTGGCTGGCTGGCTGGTTGAACCGATTCGAAGGCTCTCAAGATTCAGAGACTCTGGGAAACCCTCTCTCACTCTGTCTTTTCGCCTGGGCTTCGGTGATTTGCCCCGGTGTCGAGCTTCCAGATGATGGGACTTTTCTTTTGCCGACGAATAGCGGAGGATGTCGGAGGATACAAAGCGTCGGTCGGTGCAGCGAGTGCCGAATAACCGCAGCGCACCGGGCGGTCAAGGAGCGGCCGATGGTGAGAACGGGCAGAGACGCGACTGAAGGGCTGAATGGCAAAGACAGAGGAAGAAGAACGCGTACTCGTGTCCTTTAAGGGGGTCTAGGTGTCGGCCAGGCAGGGCGAGTCGGTGAGGGCGATGGGGTTGCAACAGGCTTGGATCACGAACTGTTGAACGAAGTGGCAGAAATCGGTGCCCATGACGGTGAGGTCACACCCGTTATCGATAAGACTACTGTGTCTGCGATAAGCACTCCATCGCCACTCCGATAAGTCCCGACTCAGTCTCTGGTTTCAGCACTGTCCACTGTGGAACGCCATCTAAGGTACGCTAGGCTTGCTTGTCTCCCGTCTTTGTGCAGCTGCGATGCTCATACCTGGTCACTTGCCCAAAACATCACTTAGTCAGACACGATAATCTCATCGCGGACCACGAATTGAGAGAACCATCCATTCGAAGAAACGACAGGCATGCGGGCACGCGTAGACTTAATTCTATCAACCCAAGTAAGTAGCAACCGACAACCACATCTCTGGCAAAGCAATTTTCCTTGTCCCACAGACCCCAGAAACTTGTAGCAAATCATTCTCGACAATTCCGGACCGCGATATGTTAACTGATGCATCTCATCCACACCTAGCTCTACTCGTCAGAAAAATAACCCGGACTCTCGAACATGTTAGACAGACACAGTATCCGGACCAAGTGAGGCCTCGGGCGTAGGACCAAAGGTCTGGCGGGCATAGAAGCGCATCTGGGCAGCACCAACGTCGAAGTAAGCCTCGACATTGTGCAGGAAGACGGATCCAAGAACATATGGACCCGTAGCTCCAGTGGTGATGGCGATCTGGCAGTACCCAGTGAGCTGATCCTTCATGTTGCGGAAGATGAGGTCCACAGGGTTGATCCAGAAACTGTTGCCCTCAATGACGACGGCGACACGCGGAGCAACGGCGTCGCAGGGCGCGAAGTAAGAGCCGTACTGGAACATGTAGATGCCGCTGGGGGAGAAGGATCTGGCAATCGCCTCTGCGATAGGAGGAGGGACGAACATCATGGTGGTTCCCGTGTCGACGATGTAGGGGAACTTTCTCTCGTCCAGCGTTGTTCCCCACTTGATACCGTCGACAAGAATCGTATAGTACGAGTACTGCCAGGCAGATTCTGGTCGCTCAGTGTTGATTTGCGTCTTTCGGCATGTCAGCTCGGTTTCTATACAAAGGGGAGCTGATATTCGACACGAGGAAGGCGACTTACGATGATGAGGTCCGTGTAGGCCGTGGGACTCGCGATGGTGACGCCCGTGCGGCCACCCCAAGCAATCACGCCAGAGGAGTTGCGGACGAGAGCAACGCTGAAGGAGTCTGCAGAGAGTCCTTGCTGGACCATGCTGGTGAAGAAGGGCTGGTACGGCACCTGGAAGGCCGGACGCTTCTCAGTGGCATCGCCGGTGAAGGCACTAGTGATGGAGGGGTAGGCCATACCAAGGATGCCATTGGTGTAATTGTTGCCATACCAGTGAGTGAGGTTGGCAAGGCCAACCTGCTGCTGGCGAACGACGATGCCGGCGACCTCGATATCGCTGTATCCCATGGGACCCGACGCCTTCTCGCCGGAGCCGTAGCTGAGGGCGAAGTGGATATCCTCGACAGGGCCATACTTGAATCCGTCAATGAGGTCAGGGCCAAAGGCGCAAGCCTCCTGAGGGTAGGCGATGGTACCCGTCATGCTGACGCAGCTGAGATTAGTGCTCGCAGCCCAGGTGTCGCTGCTGCCGGTGTCGAACAGCATGTTGAGAGGCTTTCCATCCCAGATGACCTCGACGGAGTACTGGGTGCCATAGGGAGTCAGGGCAGTGATGTTCTGGTAGGCATTGGAGAGATCCTTGGGCTGAGCAGCTTGCAGGGCCGTGGCAGCGTTGTGGCCAGCGATCTTGCCGCGGAAGGCCTTCAGGGGCTGGGTACGGCCGACGACATCCTCAGCGACAGGCTCGCGGTGAGCCTTGAGACGCTGGAAACTGATGCCCTTGAGGGGGCTGATGATTTCGATGCTGCTAGTCTTGTGCTTGTCGATGACAGCAGCGTTGGTGGTGAGCACACCAACTCCCAAGAGGGAGGAGAAGACGTTGATGACCCTCATGGCGATGCACAGCAGAGACAGTTGGAAGGAATGTACGAAATGAGTGTCTGATGGACCGAGAGGATCAACGAGAGAGAGGCTCTGCGGCAGAAGAGAGAGAAGTGATGGGGTTGAAGAGGAGGAGATTCGAAATCTTGGAACGAAGGAGGGGAGTAATAAGGAGGGGTCGTGGCCAGAAAGAAGTGGAAGGTGCGGCAGGTCCAGAGCGACTTCTGATGACGGAAGGCTGCTTTCGGGCAGTTGCTCTCTCTTTCCGAGTTATCTGTGACGCCGGGAAGGCATGGCTCGCGAAAAGGGGAAGGGGTCGAGAGGGTGGTTGCCGTCGCGGGAGTCACGATAGGGGCACCCTGTGCCTGTCTCGTTTGGTAACGTCGTCACATCCGGGAGGAGCTCATGGACACGGCAACTGCTTCCTTGTTTGTCGTGATACATGTCGTTATTGCCTCAGGTAGACCCAGGTGTCTTCCTTTCCCAGACCACCAGCTACTATTCATATGACACAGCTAACCCGGGTCCAGCCTTCCTTCGTCAGACGCATCACAATTTAGAAGGCAATGGACAACCAAATCACCCATTGGTTTGACATTCGACTCCTTTCCGTCACCGCACTTGCCCCGGCCTAGTGGTCCAAACTCGTCCAAGTCAATCGGTCCTTTGGACTTGGACCCGTTCAAGTATTTTCATCCGTTTGACGGGACCACGGAACGAACGGGGCTCGTGGAAATGTACCCAAGTCTGAAGTTGTACATGACTACAAGACTAGCTTCAAATGCACTCAAGGTTCAGATCGTTCACTTATCACTGCTTAAACGCCTGGCTACTCGAGAATGCAGACTTCATCCGACCGTATCTAAGCTCGATGTCGACTCGAGGCTGTCACGAGGTCGAATGATTACCAGAAAGAAGCTAGAGTAGCATAACAACGTCCAAAATACCCTGGACTTTTTCCAAAACGACATACGTAGCTCTCAATTTCGGTTCAATGTCTACGTCCGACGTCCAGCTGTGGTGCCGACGCTCGACGGAAACCTGCAGCTGCCGTCCGAGGTGCCATCCAGGGGCGAGTTGTACAAGACACGGCTTCCAGGACACGGGCAATCAACAATGAAAATAACGAAGACTCCCAACGGCGAGGCGTCTGGGGCTTGTGGCTTTTCTGGGATCTTCTGGCATATTGGCAGCTGCAGCCAAGGCGGCCATGGTGCAGACTTGTGATGAGGGAAGTATCCCCTGCCACCACTGAGTAAGGCAGAAGCCTGCCAAACGCCTAGAGAGATATTTACACATTCGATGGATGTGTTCTGCACGGTTTGTTTGTCATTATGCGGTATGCAAGATGGCGCATAGTCCGCACACACTCCCGGCCCCGGCGCTTGTGGATACGATCAACTTCCCAGCCTGTCACAACTACTTCCATGTCACTGATGGAACTTCATCTGAATTGGACTGACTAGTACGGGAAACGAGGCTGACTGATGATTCAAGACTTTGTTAGCTGGGATACCGTGGACAACATCGGGTGAAACAGTCCGCCCTTCACATGGTTTGAACTGGGCAGCACATCTCTGGGTAAAATTGATGTCATCTTCGTACGAACGGCTTGACATGATCTGCCACCCCGTACTCAAAATTGGACATTGATTGAACAGTAGTTGTAAATTTATTCAAGCTTGAAGAACTTGTTAATGGCCCAGCTTCATGAACCTACACTGACTAGCGGTCGGGCGGACCATTTCCCCCTCCTCGCCGAAACGGCCGTTGCTGTCTTGCCGCCGGCCCGTTGGGTTCAAATTTCTAGATTGATCCGCGCCAAACAGCCCTGCAGATTTCAATCAGTAAACGCCTAGAATCAAAGACCCGTTCTCAACAGCGATCCTTCAGAGAATCCTCTGGATACCGTTGAGGATGGATTCGCAACCCCGCCGACCAGGGATTTTAAGCCGAGGCAGTTGCCGGAAGGGGTAACCTTGCCAACCTTAACAACCTTGCCATGACTACACGTCCCAAGAAGACACAACTTAAGGCTGAACATGCAGCGTCTAAATGCAACTAGTGTCTCGTCCATGACCTCAGGTCCACTACTTTATATCCGACCTCACTCCCTCCACATTCTCACTCATTATCATCCCCCAACTCACTCTAGCACTTCAGCGGCCGCCATTCGAGAGCCAGAGCATCGTCCAACATGGCCTCAAACCAATTATCAACCCAAGGGGCCCTCCCACAGATGAGGGCACTCTCCCCAAACACATTCCTGTACGAGCCGCCATCGGCAGCCCCGGACCCGGGCTCTCCGCAGCTCATCGCCATCTTCGCCTGGATGTCCGCCCAAGACGTCCACATCGCAAAGTACACCTCGCGCTACATGGCACTCTACCCGACGGCCCGCATCCTGCTGGTCAAGTGCCCCTTCATCCACACGCTCTCGGTGCGCATTGCCAAGCGCGAGATCAAGCCCGCCGTCTCCGTCGTGCGAGCCCTCGCGGACGCCACCGCCCCCACCCCGGGCGGCGGCGGCGGCGAGACGATGAAGCGCCCCCAGCTGCTGCTGCACGTCTTCTCCAACGGCGGCGCGTCGAACCTGTCCAAGTTCTTCGAGCTCTACGCCGCCGCCGACCGCGCCGGCCGGCTGGACAACCTGCCGCCGCACGTGACGGTGTACGACTCGTGCCCGGGCGGGTTCCACTGGATGCGCAGCTACCGCGCGCTGTCGGCGGTGTTCCCGCGGTTCCTGGCGCCGCTGGTGCACGTCTTCATCGGGTGGTTCTGGATCTTCCAGGTGCCGTTCGGCGGGCGGCACGGGTTTCTCGGCAGGATGTGGGCGGCACTGAAGCAGAAGGCGCTGCTGCAGAGCGAGCAGCGGCGGGTGTATCTGTACAGCCGCGAGGACGAGATGATCTACTGGGGGGATGTGGAGAAGCACGCCAACGAGGCGCGGGAGGTCGGGTTCAGGGTTGGGAGGGAGAGGTTCGAGGGCAGCCAGCACGTGGCACACGCGAGGAAGGACGGGGAGAGGTATTGGGGCGCTGTGAGGGAGCTGTGGGATGGGCGGAGGGATAGCGGGGTTGTGCTTGAGCGGGAGGTGAAGACGGAGGCGCCCAAGGTGGAGGAGACGAAGCCTATGGTCGTTGAGCCTGGTTTTGAGGTCGTCGAGAAGGAGGCTGTGAAGGAGCCGGCGAAGCCTGAGGTTGAGGTCAAGCCTGCTGTGGTCGAGGCCGAGCCGGAGCCGGCAAAGATTGAAGTGCTTCAGCCAACGCCTGTGAAGCCGGAGGTTGCCAACCAGACTGAGACCGTGAGGAAGATCGAATTGGCGGAGGAGTCCGACCTTGTCAAGCAGCCTGAGGTTGTGACGGCAGCCGAGATTAGAGAGGCGGAGGTCGCGAAGATGCCGGAGCCGGTGAAGGTGGAGCCGCCGAGACGGAAGAAGCAACCGACGCCGCCTCCGACGATTCAGTGAGCATCTCGTTTGGACTCATTTGCGAATTACTTTGCATAGAAATACACACTTTCGTTTGATATATAATTTAGATTGGAAATAACAGCTGCTTAGTTGCAAAAGTGGTTTTCATGTAATTGCTCAAGGTGCGTATGGCCTTGGCCGGTTTGACCTTTCTATTGGCTTGGTTGGCGTGCGAAATAGACCCCTGTTGGAGCTATCAGCCGTCATCGAATCACACGCCTCGGAGGTGGCAGCTTCATGCAAAAACCTGCAGGCTGTTGGCGGCTTAGATACCTACAGCTCACAAGGCGTTCTTATTGCGCCCGCGTCACGGGGCATATTTCGAGCGAAACCCCCCGCTCTAGGCGATGCTTATCCGCCCTAGCCTGATCTTCAGACCTTCAACTACCACGATTCACGTCAGAGGCAGAAATGTGTCAGGAGGCGCCTCGTCGACTGAAGATACCAAGACACACATAAAACACCTGTCTACAACGCCCGGAAAAGTCAACAGCAATGGCCGAAGTGTTCGGCGTCGTCGCGAGCGCGCTCGCTGTAGCGGAGCTAACAGGGAAATTCGGCGTGAGCGTCGTCAAGTTGAAGAAGCTATGGGACGAGATCCAGGACGTCCCCGAAGAGATGAACCGGCTCATGAGGAGACTCGAGATTCTGAAGCCCGTGCTCGCAGAGATGGAGGCCGAGTTCGTGCAGCAGCGACACCAAGTCTATCACAACAGCGCCGCAAATCTGAGCATCGAGTACTGCCGACAGGCTGTGGACGACCTCGAGGCACTGACCGAGGATTTGCAGATGAAGATCAGCGCTGCGAAGCGGACCAGGAGGAATATCACGAAGCTGGAGGTGTCTTTCAAGAAGGAGATTATCCGCGGTTACCAAGAGCGGATAGACTTTGCGTTGCAACTGATGTCGCTTTCGCAACAGACATACATCATGTAGGCGATGATAAACTCCGTCTTCTGAGCCGAAAGCTAACGGATTCAGTGCTATTGTGAAGTCGCCGCCGTCCGAAAAGCATGTACAGAGCAAAGACCTTGACTTTGATGACGGGTCATGTCAGATCTCTCAACAAACGCAATTCGAGAATTCATCCCCTGTAAAAGATTCGGTATATCAGAGACAACAACAAGAGGACCCAAAGCCACTCCCCTGGAAGCAACCGTCCTTTTTGGGTGCCTTACGCTATGAGAAATCTTGTCATTCTGTCTATCCACGCAGTCCAGGTATGTTTGACAACACGCCTCAATACACCGACAGACGACGGTATTTCTTAACTCATCGATCGTACAGTGCAACAGGCGAGACTTCAACTTCCTCAGTGGCTTTCCGAGAGAGTCTGGGATTTCCAACTCTATCGCACGTGCATAGGTTGGCAGATCTCTCTGACCCCATGGTTTACACGGCATAGCTTTGATCATGTGTTTGTCGCTGCCATGTATGACGACGACGTTTCCGGTCTTCAGAAGGCTTTTGACAGTGGCAAGGCATCAATCGTTGACCGCGCTCCAAATGGGATGACACTGCTACATGTAAGAAAATCACTCAATTTGTTATTCAAGATACCTCAGCATGTATTGACATGTAAGCTAAGCTGGCCGCTGGGCACGGTAAACTTGAAATTTCCAAAGCCCTCATCACTTTAGGGCTAAGCTCTGCGGAAACCGACATTCACGGTGACTCAGCGGCAAGCTTTCTATTGGGTTTTTTTCCACCCTTTAATGGCCGGGTTGATGAGGTCATCGGCCTTGAAATAGTCAAGCTATTTGTTGATTCAGGCCTTCTCGATGAGAACATTGAGGCACTTTTTCGCGACCCAGGGGACAGCGACCCGGTCTACTTATATACAAATGTATGGCGCATCCCAGGTTTCCTACAATCAGTGGTCGGACACCGTCTAGACGAATACACCAGGCTTCCCGTCCGTACCAGATTTTATTTCCTTAACTGGTATCAAACCACCGCCTCAGTCTTCCTTGCACATCTAAGCTTAGGCCAAGGGGTCAGCCCGGCCGAGTTTCGGGCGATCGATGGTTTCTACGACGAGAATTCCAGGTACTGGGAGGGAAAATCTCTTCAATGCTTAGCCAGTACGTACTTCAGATGGACACCGGAACGATGGGGGCCAAGTTCTTCAAAGGTTTCCAACCGTGAACGTTATCGTACATGTAAGAGCGATCACGAAAGATTCCAGCAGTGGCGACAAGTTACACGCTGGGTTCTTACAGGAATTACCTTGGATGAGCTTACCTCTGTGCGCCAAGTCGGAAGATACCGTTTGACCCCGTTGGCAGCCGGTCTGCGTGGCTTCAATGACGGGAGATTGTACTTTTTCTCGAAACATTATAAGAGCCGACGATTGCAAGACTTCTCGCGGGCGTTGCACTTTTGGCTAGAAGATGTTCAATCTGTGGGAATAGATTTGATGGAATATGGCCGGCGTGAGTTTGCGGCTCACTTGGCTCCAAGCTGCTCTCTTCCGTTTCAACGAGGATTGGAGTCCGGATTACTACGCGTACACCCAAAAGATTGGGGTCTCAGACTGGCGTCTTTCACATTTGGACCTCAGGTTGAAGACTGGGATCTCATATGGGAGCGTGATGTTGAAGAACTCTCGGGAATCTTTTGGCACTTAGTCGAAAATCCACCACTACATGTTCCTGGTAGCTGGGTTGAAGACGACTGTTAAGACGGGAATCGCTTGTGAGTCAAATGTGACATTACCTTGTTAAAATCGAGAAGAAGGAACGTCCAATTACTCCCACTGACCACGATCCTTATTCCCATGACATTGCAGGTTGTAAATCTTTGCAATCGTTGACCACAGCCAGTCTTAAGTCACCGCTGTAGGTGCTCTCATTGTTTGGGTACATTTCCAAGAACTTGCTCACAGTTCTAAGGCCCCTTTGATGAAGCCCACACGTTGCTGAAGACATCAGCTAGGACCCAAATGCCAAATCGGAACTTCTTCAACCGGCCACCACAGTTTTCGAAGTCTCAATTGAGCAAACAAGACGACGTTCCATTGATCTCGCAACCGGACCGTCAATCGAAGATTGTCGCAAGGCGGTCCAGCTGTGTTTGAAGGTCTGTGTTGTTGTTGCATGGTTGGACGTCAGTAAGCCAAAAGTACCAAAATCCCAAACTCGATTTCCAGAATGATTCTATCGAAGACTTTGAAGATTGCATCAAAGTCTTCATCATTCTACGTTAGCACAGTCTCACTTTAGTAAGCCTTGTTTGTTAATTGAGAGAATGTGGCTCTGAATTATGTTTCAGTCCTACGACGGGAGAGTACTGTGAAATCCAGCACAACTACTCACAATATTATGTGCCCGTGGAAGAACCATTTTACAAACGATTTGGGTCACTTAGTATAGGAATATTTGAGACGATAAATGCGGTAGTAAACCATGCTCTCTCCCAGCCCCTTGTCAGACCCAGCATCGTCGACACGTTCATGCACTTCATGCACCGATCGCGTTGGCACCGTCGCGCTAGAAGTCTACTGTTTTCTTTGGCGACTTGACTTGCCAAAACGTCAAGATATTGGTATCACTGCATCCGATGGCTGATGATTCGGGCTCTTGGCATAATTTGCCATTTGATGGAAATGACTCTCTTCCTCTCCCTCAAAAGAGTTCAGACCCCCATTTTGTGTATAGGTAGATGTGCGAAGCGAAGTAAAGCTTGCCAAGGGAAGCAAACTCATAAGGATGAGGCTTGGGAAAGAAGCAGGCTACGCCTTAGCGGCGAGTTGTTGGTGGTCAGCATCCAGGATCATCAGACTTGCAGGATGAAGGGATTATGCATGATTGGAAAACGGTCAAACTAGACTCGGTTATTGGCAGCCAAATGATGATCCTGCTCAGGTAAGACAAAGCTTGGATGTGAATTGAACGTTGGCAACCGTTGCGATCATGAAAACTGGGCGACGCCCTGTGCTACCCCCCATGATGCCCCGAATATTGGAGGCTCGCCCGATAGGCCCATATGTCTGCGAGGGCCCTCATTTTTGGCTAGAAGTAAGCTCCGAATCTGCACGAGTATTATGTTGTCATTCCCCCTCAATCCCTTGCTGACAACAAGTCATCTTTAGACGCTGACAAGAGCAAAGCTCGCTTCTTAGAGTCCAGGATTATTACAATCGTCTCAAAAGCGCACAACAGGTGGCAGATTTAGCTCTGGAATCGAGAAAATGTCAAATCAGTTGTACTCAGACTTGAAGGACATCTGGGATCTCGGTGATAAGCCCGACTTACGGTGTTCCGAATGTGGGAGGACGATTTCTGACGAGGCATTGGTGCGAACGTTTCGACTCCTCCTGCCTGAACAGGAGCCTCAGCACAACACTAGAATGCTAAGAACACCGGATGAACACATTTTGATGTTATTCGATCGACATCTGTCCTGTTTATTGAAGGACAACGTTCAGTATGTCACGGTCTCTCATGTCTGGCATGAGGGTATCTCGGAAATCCAGAACCAAATGCATGGGAGACTCGATGATTTGGGCTTACTGCGCTTGGTTTTCAACGTTCCTACGGAAATTGTCCGGAGTATCTCAAGGGCATTGGATAAGGATGTTGAGATATGGCATGACTATATCAGCGTGCCTCAGGTAGGCGAAACAATTTCCAGCTTACCAGCAGCTAGCCTGGAATCATTCCGTCATTTGCTAATGCGGCACTCTAGTGGTCACCGAAGTTCAAGACGGCAATTCTCGAGGCGGTACACCGGATCTACGCCAGTTCGTCTTTGACCGTCGTTCATTTAGACGATGTCACACCGACAATGATAGAAAACTTCCTCCACTCCCCAGAAGACGCAGCTCGTCTGGACGGCATGATTGGGATTTGTAACGCCAAATGGTACAGTCGCGTCTGGACCGCAATGGAGTACATCCGCAGCGCCAAGGTTCGGGTCATGGACTCAGAGAAGCAGCTGCATGGCGAAGAGTCAGCACAGCTTTATCTGGGGCAACTGAACCGTCTCTGGAATGAACAGACCGCGAAGATTGGTGGCGACGTTAAAGAGCTCGAAGCTCGACTTGAAATTGGAAAGAACATCATGCCCTGGAATCTGGGCCCACTCGACCTGTGTCGAGCTGACTCGAAAAGCCGAAGCTTTGGCATCGCTTTCGCACTGCTTTCCCGCCGGGGCTGCCGCGATAAGGACGACTTTCTCTACGCTCTCCATGGCATTATCACTGGCCATTCCTCCACAAAGCTTGATGGCCGTGGATGGGACGAGATGTATATGAATCTGGCATATCGGTGCATGAGAGAAGGCGATTATACCCCTTTACTGATGACGCCAGAGTTTGGACCTGATGATGGTTTGGATGTTCGAAACATGCCTGGGAACAACGTGAACGAGGGCTTCAATGATGTTTATGTCAGTCTTTCTGCCTCTTCAAAGTGTTTTTTTCTTGCTTTCTTGTGTGTTTTTGATAACACTTCTTTCGTGGGACCCGAGTGGCCATCCCGTCGAGTCCAACATGCGAAAAAGCAGAAGAATTTAAGTACAAGTTGACATCCGTCACAGGCGTTTATCTTAGGACACATGAAATCACCGCCAGAGAATCATGATGCTCTTCAGATTGCAGATGATGGAACGGTTCTCATCAAGATGCAAAAGGCGGGAACTGTGTACCAATCCGAGCTGTGGGATGGGCGTTATGACCATCTTGCCCACTTCTGCGCCTACAATCTTGCCACTCCAAATGCGGATGACTTTGCAGAGGCTTTTGGCTCGCGGTTACTGTTTGAATCGAAGGAGAACATGATGAAAGCCTTGTCAATAGGCGATCGTCGACAAAAGCTAGAAGAGACGGTACTCGCGCTGTCGAAGGTCACCCCTGGACAGCCTTGGCCTCGAGAGAGCCCCTATGGAATTTTTGACATCATTAGCGCGTTGGGTATCTTAGACATTTGGCCGGGGCGACCCGCGTCTCGGTATGATTTCCAAGGCACAACTGGCAACGTTTTGCACCTCACCTGGCGCCGGTTTCGAGTCTGGATCAAGTGTGCGGCCTGCGGTGCTGCCTCTGTCAACGATGCGGGACTTTTCATCAAGAATGACAATGGGCAAATTCACGGCATGACAATGTATCGATTTCCGGGGCTAGGCTACTTTCAGACCAAACCGGGCGGCATTTGTCTGTTGGTAGATGGGAATGGCAAAATTGTTGGGCGAGCGGTTTGGGCTACACCCGCATGCCCGTGTGAAGAGATGGAGACTGTGAGACTGCGGATGCCTTCTCTACCAAAGCCACGACCGAGGTCAGAATTCTGTGAGCGGATGGGATGGAGTTCGTGATCAACTAAAGGTTGTTGACTTTACTATTTGCTTCTTGTAGATTGTTGACAAACTGACTCCTGCAGCCTGTATGTCTATTGATTTCCGGACCATCCACGAAGCATCAGAACGTTAAAGGTCAGGGTCAAAACGACTGGGAGTCTCTAACGGAAGGACTCAATTGTACGGACCAAATAACTTTTCCTAGGTTGACGGGAGATCCTGATCAAGGCAGAGAAACCAATGATTGATCGGAAGATTTGATATGGGAATTGAACAAGCAGGGCAATCTCAATGATTTGGAACAGGATTCTTCCCTACGTACTTGGTTTTGGGTCAAGATTGGGAACCGTAGACCCTTAGTTTGGATTGTTATCTAACGATTTAACTGCACTTGTCTAGTATGTACAGTCTTCCACGGTTATTATTCCCCTTACAAGGCCTGCCTGGGGCTAATCAACAGGTGGTTTCGAGGTTCCGACGAGGGTATAGAACGTCTCACGCTTTAGCACTCTAAAATACTAATATAGAAGACACTCTATCCCGTAACACTTTTCTCGAATTCTTCGTTATTCTGAACAAGGCGCCCTAGTAGGTCACCAAAGGCGGTGCCGACAGGGCAAAGATTATGCTGGAGGACTGTACTCTCGTTCTGATAGCTGTGATGATGGAACCAAACCAAGCAGACATCGCCTCTCATGTTCCAGGGACGCCGATACAATTATCGATCAGGAAGACTGTTGTCATTAAGCTATGGCTGTTCACCATCTGCCGTGTCGGCCAACACACGAGGTCCATCATCTCCATCGAATGTCGCGGGGGATCACCCGCAAGCCAAGCCGGCCGGCTCCCCTCACTAACAGCCCCTCCCGATCGCCACGCCACTAACGTAGGCTAGGCCTCCTAGCCCGCGGCCCTAAGGGTATCCGTCGCCTTGCCCCCAGACACTTTTCTGATCGCATTCAACAGCTCATCAATTCCCTGTTGCATCCCGTCTCGCTGCTCTCATCCTCCGAGATGGAGGATTCATGCGTCCTTCCCATGTCCTCTTGGTATCGATGCGAAATGCCAAAATGCAACATCGCTCCCCCCCGCAAAACGCCTTCTTTCAGTGCCCATGTACTCCGAATGCCGATGTACTTCATAGATCTCTCCAAACGCCTTCGCCCAAATCCCGAAATCGCATCCTTTTCTCGGCCAACTTCCATAAAGATCATCATCATAACCTTCCCAATCGAGCTTCTCGTATTCCCTTCTTCGCTCCCAAACTCACGTCCTCGCTCTCTTCTTCCTCCTCCCCTCGCCCTCGTCTCTCGCACCAGACCGTTTACTCGTTGACCCCTGTGCCATTGCCATCGGCTGTGATGATGATGATGATGACGATGCTGACCCAAACGCCTGCTGCTGTCCCGGCTGCTGCTGCATTTGATATTGGGCGTACTCGTGATATTGGTGATGGTTGTGGTACTGCCCCGCCTGATATTGCTGCTCCCCGAATTCCATCCCGGCGACGCCCTCGTCCTCGCCGGCGCAGGCGTCGCACTCCTGGTCAAAGGCGTGCGTCTCGACGTCGACGCCGCGGCGGCAGCTCCCGAACTCGTCGGCGTTCTTGGCCTCGAGGCAGGAGAGCTGCTGGGAGAGCTCGGCCCACGTCAGGGACTGGTTGCAGCGGGTGCATGTGCCCGCGAAGAGGACGAGGCGGCACATTGCGCCTGTTTTTGGTCTCTGGTGGCTTTGGTGAATGTTGTCCTGGGATCCGTTGTGGGAGGAGAGTGGGTGAATATGTCGTCGAGGAGACTAAGTGAGACGACGACGAGTGCCGGAGGAATCAAGGGAGGTGTTGAGAGATGGTGATATGACGATTCTGTCAATTGGCCGTCTCTTGGGTAGAGAATCTCGAGAAGATGAAATAGCAACAGCGGAAGAAATGAAGAATCGATGCAAGTCCGGGGCGAAAGGCGCCCTTCAAAAGGCGACCAGGGCCAGCCAGCTCTGGGATCGACATCAAGGGGGGGCCTAAGCACCTGGTGCACATCACATCTCGCGGAAAACGGGACGGGAGCAGGGGGGGGGG
>JABGLZ010000544.1:57020-93671 GCA_014705045.1 Colletotrichum theobromicola | reverse complement strand
GGGAATCTCACTCCTCTTCTCACGCAAAACTGCACTGGGAAAAAGACACAAACTCGCGCGCGGGGGGGGGAAGCAAAGGGGAAAAGAGGACACAAGTTCGACACCGCCTGATAGACAAAATGGAACGGAACCAACAACGGGCACTTGGATCACAGGAGGGGGCATGGGACGAGAAATGACGGAGCCCAAGACCGTAGTGTCACATCACCAAATCTGGGGGAGCACGTGCATCGCCCATCGCCCCCCTTGGCTGTACTTGCGGCTCGAGATATCCATACTCGGCATGCGGTGCGGGCGGTGAAAGGCGCGGTGGTGGTGGTGGAGGGAAGGGGAGGCAACCCGGGTCCGGGTAGATTCAAGTTAACGCGTGAGATCTTAGTTCAGACGGCCTGCAATGAGGTATTTTGAGCCTTGGCACTACGCCGGTGGGTCGGACGTCTGCAGCGGGCGCTCAACTCGCGCCAAGCCAGGTCATCCTGACACCCCCAAAACTGGTCAGCGGCATGTGCCACATTTCCCCGGCCTCCCGTGGTCTGCGTGCATCTATGCGGGGTTATGTATTTATCAACGATGCCGCGGAGAGCGCCTGAATATCGAAGCCTATCTTAGACCCAATAAGAGGGGCGCTGGAAATCTGTACTGCAACCTAACGGTAATTCTTGATAGTTGTATATAACAAATGGACAATCCTGGTAGCGGTCACTGATAGATATTCTGAGCTATCTAACATTCCAAATTTCACCTAGCCGTTGATCGACAAACGTATACTGCAGGGTGTTTTGTCCCTGCCCCTCAATTCAGTTGACCTTCCACTAGTTGTTCCTCAATAAAACATCAAATGTTGGCAGTAGAAAATTGCCGGCTCAACAACCGTCGTCCAACTAATCAATTTCTCTCTATGCATTAGGGACGTGATCACCTGTGCTTTCATTGCGCGGCAACATGGGTAGATCTTCCGACTGTGAGTCACCTGCTCCGGCTCGTCCCCAAGCAGGCCTTACGTTCCCGATAAGAAAGTTTATACAACTGCGATCCAGGCGCCACGAGAGATTCCTCGGCAATGCAGAGTCATCATGCTCGGGGTCAGGGAAATACGTTTCATCTACATAATGGGTTAAACCTAATCTGTATCCATGAGGAAGTTCCAATCGGGAGTAGAATCAACTTACGGACAAGCAGGTAAAGGAATTTCAAAATGAGAGGGAACCAGACGGCGACGGCGATCAACTGACCAAAAGCCCATTTGGTAATGTCCAAGTCACCTTCGGAGTCTTTTATCAAAAACTTCCAAAATTCTTTTGCTTCCACAATGGCTAACAAACACATCCCAACAGTCGCGAGCTCTAGAAGCGCCCAGAAACCTCGATACGCGGCCTCCGTGGCACATCGTAAGCGTCTCATCAAAGTTTGGAGGTCGTATCGGAGGCCTAGCGAGTTAGAAACAACGTTGGCTACGGTTTTGAATGCAGACGAAGCATGTTGAAGAGGCGTCCATGCTGAGATTGTGTTGAATATGCAATGGTGTCGATAATAAATGGTATGGGCCGCCCAATCAAGGACAAGAATCGCCGATAGTGCATACACAGGATATGGAAACGCGGAGTTGACTTTGAACTGGCGAGTTGCCGCTTGTCTGGAAGTTTCAGTACCATTATCCGCCATAATTGCCTCTCGGCAAAAAGTCCTTGGCCCAGGGTTCTTTCCACAACTCGTTAAATCCTTAGCGACATCCTGGAAGTGAGGTAATAAAGAGCTGGAGTCCATTTTGTTCGGAAGGTGCAAGACATAAACAAGTATGCCATTGACAACGATGAACAGTAGAGTATACCAACTTCGATTTCCTCCTGCATTGAGGACTAGTTGAATCAACAGCAGCGGGTATGACCCGGCTGTAGCAAGACCCTTCATGATAGTCTCATTGGTGATCCAAGACGCAACAGTCCGGATATTTGCCATACCGGTTCCTTTCTTCCCAAGGAAAGTTGCAATTGCAGCGCTGGCAATAGTCACCAGAAACGAGGCTTGTGTCTCTTGGAGGGCGGTAATGGAAGACTCGATAGCCCTAGGAAAACCCGGTCTCAGGGTTGTATTCAGGTTTGTATCTTTCACCGGTATCACCATCCAGTCTGTGATGATAGTGTACGAGACGGCAAAGAAGAAGACTAGGGCAAACTGTATGATGTAGGCTATGATGATCTAGATCAAAAAATCAGCAAGTTGCTCATTTGGCTGCCGAATTAAGAAATTGAGGGTCTCAAAGAACCTGAGGACGTGTGCAAACGCCGCAACAGACTTACCCCGGGCCCTGCAATGTCTTGGTCAATCCCCGGTCGAGCAGACCTGCAGTAAAATCCACTCATGCTCGAAGCCAATTCATTAATCTGGGAGTTATTGATTGGGATTGTCAAGAATTTGGTTATGTTGGCCTCGCATCCACCAAAGAGAATGCAGGACTCCAAGGCGCAAGGTCGGTAGTTTGCGAAGGGAAAATCGAAATTCTGGATGTCCCCGAAGTTGAGAGTCTTGTTCGCTTCGAATGCTTGGGTTTTGTTGATATACTGCGTTCCGTTATCCATCACGTGGTTGTGTCTTGTCAGTACGGCCAGCGTCGCTAAAGTCATACAGTTCCAAAGAGTAGCCGGATTTTCGAACATCATTGTCGGGTCGTGGCATGCCTTGGTACAGTCAGGGGCCGAGGATTCGTTGAACTTGCATCCATCTTCGATAAGCTGTGCCGGGGTATTCTGGTTATTGACGACGTTGGCGACCTGTTTCAGGTATGCATGCTCCCATTTCCAGATCTTCGAGTCGGCATATTTGAAGAGTGAAGTGTCGTTGGGTATAACATGGTCCAGACTGGGTACCAGCTCGATATCCCTCGTGGCCATTGGATGTTAATACGTTCTCAGGGTGGACTGAATGACTTTCAGAGATTTAGGTGATTGCTGATAGAGATGGGGCGCCAAGGGCCGTTTTATGTTGGAGAACCACCTACACCAGAACCAACAGTGGCTTGAATTTCAGAAACCCATCAGCTCCCTGATGTATGGAATTGGAATCCACCCTCCTTCTCTGCTGAGGTGGAGGCGCCCTCGCTGCTCACATGCAGGCGATACGACTAAGAGCCCATATGAACCAATCATCCGCTGATGGTGTGGCTGCCGGCACTTGAATTGCGTAGGAGACCACCAAATCACTGACCGAGCCACACAGCTTTCTAAGACCATTCTGCGGCAGCCTTCTAAGACAATGGAACATGGCTGGAAGCATGTGGGCTGAGCGTAAGGCGTCCTCTCAGCCAATTCATGCCCTACTACCAGGAATAATGAGATACACGCGTATCACACTCTTGATCAAGCTCCAGTCATTCTCTCACGCCAGAACTTGCCAAGCATGAAGTGACGCCTTCTCCACCATCGTGTGTAGACCATGAGTTTGACACATTGGCATCTTTCTATTCTGGCTCCAAGCTATCACCGTACGCTCCCTTTCGGCGAATCTGGTGGTAATGCCGGCTGACGGTATGGCTGAAAAACTACATGTAGGAACCGCGATTCTACAGCGGGATGTATATAGCGTGTATTTCAGTAAGATTAAGGTAATACGAATGCAGGTGAAAGCTGCAAGATTGACCAGTCAATTGGGAAGCATCAAGGTGCTGAGCCCGCATGGACTGTTGCCTGGATGTCTCACGGCACCAAATCGTACTTCTAACAAGCGATTGGCGTCGGCTTCTCCGAATCTTGCAGCATGTACCTGAGTTTGCATGAGCGCCTGAACCAATGGATGGTACTCGACTTTTCTTTTCTTTTACCCCGCCTCCATAGAGCATCCAATCTTTTGAAGAAACTGTCCGGGCACATTGCGATTCGTCGCCCCATTTGGATTGTGTGGCAAGATCTTGCTTCTCTATCCCGAAACACGATTGTCTCTGCGTACAAGCCACCGCCATTTTTTACCGGCACTGCGTCACTGCTTACGACAGACTGACATGTGTAGGCAGACTCATGGCTTCTTCAAAGGCCGAACACACAGGTTGAGATTCGAACGCATTGAAAAAGTAGCAAGATCGATGGACAGTGATTCATCTATATTTAGAGTTGCCTCAGAGATATGTACCGACCATGTTCCTTCGAGTGAATATTGAATACTAGACTGGGCAGAGAACAGGTCCCGCAAGGGAAACAGTGCAAGAGCTCCCAACCTTCCCAACACAGCTTCCGGACGTGCAGTCGTGAATTTCTCCGTTTTGGGAACAGACGCCAAAAGCTGCGCAAACACCAGCCTGCCTCTTGTCAGTTCTGATACCTACGCGCCGAAGCTAGTAACTTATGCAGTGGAGAACCACTTACGGAGATAGGCATGGCGAGAGCCAGCGCAGCAGAGACGAAAGCAATGAAGCGCATCTTGAGAATGATGAGGTCCAAGTATGTGGTCAAAACTGGGCAAAGGATGGTAGTATGGTTGATGCCGAAGAAGATTCTGATAGTGAATGACTAGGTTGATGAACTGTTCTCTGAAAGAAGATTTCTCAACTTATGCAGACTTGAAGCTGGCCTTTATACACTTTCTGCTTTCCAAAGAATTCCTTGAGAATGCCTTACATACATCGTCCTCGGAGACAAATGATCAGACCTCGGCAGAAACTTGCTATTTTGGTTGTACGGGATCCGAGAAAATTGGAGATGACTTGCCCCGACTGCCCCATATCCACTACCTTATATAACCAGCAATAGCGGTCAATGTCTTTAGGTTATTGCCAAGACAGTGTGGAAATATCTTGTCACCTGTGTTCGTTAAGTAACAAATTGGACACAAGCGACTGAGAAGTAAGTAGATCAATACTTTGACGAAGGCCTTTTAGCCATGCATAGGCTTGCCATTCTCTCGGAAAACGTAAAATGGATGATAATTGCTTCAGTTCGCCCTGATATTGTATTGAAACACTGTCCTACGTAAAACACTTTGCATATTGAGATTCAACTGGCTCAGGTGTACATTCTTGAAGATTGAGGGTTGACTGAACACCTTTCGGAGACATCAGATGGCTAGATCGAAACTTTATGTTGAGGGCTGTGCTGGTCAGAGGTGACAGCTACATCGCTACGGAACCCCTGTCTCTGTGCGATGCATGTCCATCATTCGCCTAGGTACCTTGGATTGGATAGGACAAGGTTTGTTCAGTCTTGTCTATCTCACCGGCATAAACTTGCAAGGTGTCACTGTTCATAACTGAGCAACTGAGCTCTATCATCTTCTTCATTATGGATAGAGAGGCGAATGACCGCCTTATGTGGTACAAGGGGGAGCATGTGCAAGATTTATGGTCAATTAAGCTGGAATTATGAATGGATGGGGGCGTTCGAAAGTCCTAGGTGCTGTTTGTGCTCGAAAAGTGGTAGCTGGAGGGGCGATGTGAGATAATTCACCATGAATCTTCTAACTGAGCGCAAGCAAAAGCATATGGCGTGTCTGTCAGCCGTAATGAGAATGAAAGAAGCATTGCCGAATATGTCTCAGCATGTGTATATCAGCGACGAAGATAGGGGATATTGAGGTTGTAGTTGAGACCTGTAAACAAGGCCACGATATGTATTTTCTAAATGAATCAAAGCTCCACTAAGCTTCCCAGAAATTTTAGAGGGTTCACTATAACAAGTGATAGAACAACAGAGATTGAGTACGAGGATACCCACAAACAACATTTCGAAGAGATAAATTACCGGTGGTGTATGTGAGGGGAGTCCATAGGTGTAGTGTTGTTTTCAGGAACGGGAGAATCGCGTCCTTGCTGATGGAAATGTGTTTGATCATACGGTGTCGGAGATCCCATCTCACTTCTCGCCGTTGCGACCGATGCATCCAATTCCGAGTATCTATGAAGGTTCCCAGAATGGAACTCTGACTCTCGTGGCGATGTGCTGTAGGGCGGCTTGTACATACCCGGAGAAGAGGTAACGTAGGAGCTTCGGGGATCTGTACCGGTGTGCTGAGGCTCGACGAGGGTTTGGGCCGGAGTATGAGGTTCCGCTGTCGGTGGTACGTCGGGCTTCTCGGACAGTTGACGCTTGAGTGACTTGTTCTGCTTCCATAGCCAAAACGTCGAGATAAGACCAGCCAAGAGGCAGACACCAGCTACAACGGCGAGACCAATAGTGGCTCCCTTGAAAGCATCATCGCTAGTCCCATCGCCATCTGTGGTGTTCGCCGTGCAGACTGATTCTTGGGTCTGAATTGAGATCGCTTCGTCGGTGCCACAGCAGGTCGTGTTCGAAGCTCCACAGCAATACTTGGCTGTGCCATCATTACAAGCGGTCAGAATTGTCGAGTTAGAAGCCGTCCCGCCAGACTGTCCAAGGTTAGCATCCAATGTCTAAGTTGAATGTTTCCCTAAGCTTGATGATCAAACCTTTTCATCCATGCAGATGCTGACGCAAGCCTTGCTCTTCCATGTCTTATCGGTACAGAAACCTCTCTGTGGTTGCTGTTGTTTGTTGATACATAGGCCGGAGGATGAGCAGATGTCTCTTTCGTCGGCCGGGCCGTCCAGAGCGCAGCAGCTTGAAAAGACGCCGGACTGTGTGATTCCCAGCTTATTGCATGGAACGTAAGTTTCGTTGTTGGCAACTGAGCCGTCTGGGGCGTAGCAGGTAACTTCTTGCGCCGAAACGTGAGCAGCAAAGCCCAGGGCTACTGCTAAGAATGACACCAACATCGTACCGATTAATTTGGCTGGCTCGGGTCCGTCGAGAGACCGGGCGATGGTGCACAGCGATCGAGTGTGGGACAAAAAAGAGAACGGAAGAAGAAAAACCGAACCAGACCAATTTCAATCAATCAAAACGGGGGGCCTGTCTGTCTTTATGAGAAATACAGTCGCACAGAGCTGATCACCTGTACGCCGCCGGCCTGCATATCCGGCGCATCCTTCCCACTCTCCTGCTCGCTCTTTTCCTCAAGCCTCGCTGCATCTCACCTCAGATGACTGGGGTGGGCAAGGTGGGCTCCATCTTACACGCATACAAAAATACCGTTAGCTCAACATACGATATCAGCACCTGCAGCCAACAAGCCCGTAAGCTGTCTGAAATAGGCAAGCGAGATGCAATGGCTGTGAAACCCTGCTCAACCGAGCCAGTCAGAGACATGGGTGGCAACAGGCTGCAGCATTCGGCCAAATGAGAAGACCATTCCAACACACAATTGAAGACAACCAACACAGCGGATTATTCACCAAAACTGGGCGGCTGTGTCCGAGAGGGAGGGGCACAATGAGGGGGCTCGGGGCAAACCGACATTGAGAGGGTGGCCGGCGGACGCAATGATACGCTGGGATGGGCCGATTGGCACCGTCGGATTGAGGGGTTCACCGGTGAATCTGTGAACTATCTACGGATCGGATTGCTTTCTTTAGTCTACGTCAGGATCGTTCTGATCTCATCAGGGGATTCCTTCAACCTTGCATCCAATGTCTGAGTACATCTCATAGAATTAGCCCAGTCGCAACGCCTCTGCAGACTGAGCTTCCGAATACCGTCCCCAATCCCATTCTAATGTCAGAAACAGGCGAGTGAAATTATCCCCCAATCATGATCCCGTGGGCAATGTTTCATTGCAGCTGCTCCATGCTGATCATTGAAAAGCCACCTGGCTTGGCAGACCATACATGTGATTCGCCCAGAATGTCTCTGATCAGGCTATCGCATAGGTCAGCTTACTTGGCACTGAAGAGCTGTCAATCGAGCGTCGCACCAGTTCAGCGATGTTCTGGAATCCGACTTGAATGGCACAGGTGGAGACACTTCTAACCTGGTGCAGGTTCTTTTGCTGCCATTGATGGCCATCCCATTTCACAGGCATAACTATGTACGTCTAAAACCCAAATGTGGCTCAATCGTTGTCTCCAGATGCCTGGGAATTTTTGAGCTTGTCCTAAAATACTAATGACTCGCTAATCACTCAAGACAATTGATCGATGTGAATTGACGGGCTTGCCATTGCAATGCGGCTGTCCACTGAACCCGTTTACCACGGCCTACTGTACCTTACCAAACCATGAAGAAGTCAAAACCTCTGAAATGTCGCGTAAGACGTTAAACACCGATATATTAGTCAAATGAGATTGGAGATCGTATTGAATGTAACATAACAATCACCAGAAAACGGTTGCATGATCACCGTAGCCGTAGGACCTCGTCATATCTTGGCGGGACTCCGCTTCACAGGAGACAAAGGAAAACTTGAATCTAAGAGTATCGGTATCGCAGACAAGACCTGAGGCCACAATATTGGATAATGAGTGAGCATAACCATGTAGCCCGGCTGTACCTTACATTTCTTCCGAGCTCCGGACCAATGTCCTGATCAGAAACCGGAATGACTGTATTCATATCTTACAGGCTTACAATAAACATCAATTACTCCATCATAAGCCCGATATCACATAAAGACGCTAGAAAACAGAAAGGACAGTCGAAGCATTGCGTTCCGCCAAGTCGAAACCTTCTTGGCTTCAAGCTTTCCCAGTGGTGGATCCCTGCTCAGGGTTTTGTAAGCTCATCCTTCTGACTGTCTCTTTTTTTGTCGTCAAGACTTCATGCAACTCTCTGATCATGACTGGAACAGGTCGTTTACTGATGAAGATGGAGTCAAACTGGGCCAGGACCTCGGGGTAGTTGCTAAGACAGGCCCTCGCTTCCCATAGTAATCTCTCCGCAAAAGCAGGATCAGCGGTGCTCTTGAGCATTTCGGCCATTAAAGTGTTGTATCTCCGCTGATTCGCGTCGTCAACATGCTGCTAGTGCCGTTGTTAGATACTATAATGCAGAGGCGTGCAGAATCACACTCTTCATGCCCGCATGACTGTCCTAAGGGCCTAGCTTACTTGGATGTCAAATGTCAAGTTGACAGTGGGTTCTACCACCGCTCCTTTGAAGTCTACGGATGGAAACTGTTTTCGAACGTCTTCGCCATTTTTCATCGACTCGGCAATCATACCCTCCCGACTTCTGCCGAGAACTTCCGGCTGCAGCGACGCAGCGTCGGATTCGGTGGAACTCGCGGAGCTGCTCATTTTGCGGGACCAACAACGAAACCCTACTTCCAATCCCGAACTGTCCGGCGAAAAGTCTTGATTGCGGCAGCAGTGAATTCAGTGAGTTGTCGATGTCATCTGAAGATGTCCTCATTGGCGCACGTGAAAACTGCCAACTCAAAAGTCGCGAAATGGAGTTGGGGCGAACCCCAACCCTTTTATGCATTTGCCGTGTCAGTGACACATGGAAGATCGGCTACCAATTTGGCGGGCGAGCGACACCGCGCCGGCAAAATGGTGGCGTTTGCCGATGAAGTCACATCTGCCCTGTCATTGGTGATTGTGTGCAACTTGCATGCGCTGTCAGCCCTTTTAGCATCAATCGTTCCCTAGCGGCTTGGCGGATCGACCCGGAGCTGATCCCGAGGTCAGTCGTGAAGAGTTGCTGCTTCCCGCGCCTCGGCTCGTTTATCCGCTCGTCAACTTCACGCGAGAGATGCGGACTATGGCACGCGCTCAGAGTCTGCCTGTAGAGAAGAGCAAGTGGATCGAATATTGGACGAGAAATGTTTCCATAATTTAGGAATATACAATGCATACATCAATAGCTACTTATTGTTGAACCAAACCCCATCCATTTTCCCATTTGTCCCGACACGCTTCAGACGGAACGAATTGCCGTCCCGTCACCTTTGACAAAACTCGTCGATAGCCAGAGTCCTCGACTGAAATACGCTCCTCGCTTCTGTGCACCCCTTAACAGTTTGACGGCCGAGAAGGTCTAGCCGGACGCTTCGCACCCTTCTTGCGCTCTGCTTCACTAGGTTCGGCAGGCTCAGCAGGCTCTTCGCATTCTCTTGGCTTCACAACTGGGTTCAAAATGTCTTCCGGGCCGATGGCTGGTGCTGCTTCTTGGACGGATCGATCTTCGATGTTCAGGCGGCGATGGAGGCTCTGAAGAATGTGGGTGTCGATGGTGAACGCCAGTCCAGTAGAGATGAGGGTAGTAAGGAATACAATTGATGAAACCTTCATGGTTGCGGGCCTGAGGCGAATGCAGGTATTTTATAGATAGGGTGACACGTCGACGGCTAGTATGCTTCAAGCGTTGTGAATGGTAAGTTCGCAGAGACCAGCAAATGGTATTGCGGAGAAGCAGTTTAAGTATGCTCTGGAGAACGTGTTATAAGTTATGTTAAGATACTGACGGTAGGCCTGGTGGCTCTCAGGGGTTTCGGCGTCACCCGAGATCGCCGGCCTGACTCGTATGGACTATGCACAGCCTTACAAAAATTAATGCGGTGGATGTCGTTTGTGAGCCGGGATACCAACGTTTTGTCTTTTTTATGGTTCAGCTGAAGTTTGATCGTCATAAGTACCCGCATGAGGATATCCCGTAATACTTGTTGTGCTTTACGAACATTGGATGATGTCCAACTGGTGAAAAAGCTCAAGAGAGATATTATTTTAAGCGGAGATAGTCCCCAGTTTCTATGAAGTATGTGCGTTGTCTAGAAAAGAACTAAGTATGATTATGCGGCGTGTGCCAATGAATGATTGTGAGCAGATTACTCAGTGAAAACCTTCAGTTCCACCAAACGGACCTTCTTCCCCTCCTTGGGCGTCACGATAATTCTGACAGACTCGGTCGAGACACCAGTCCACTTGACGTTGGTGATGCCATTGGCCAGAGCCGCATCGTATGTCGCGTCGGCCACGTCGGTCCACTCACCGCTCAAAATCTGCAGCTTGTAGCTTGCGGGAACATCGAAGCCCTTCTCCTCGTTCGCGAAGAAGGCGATCTCGGCGCGAGAAATCGTAACAGCTGCGCCGAACTCAGTGCTGACCCATTCCTCAGTTGTGCTGCCCTCAGGCGTGTCGAGACCATTGGCAATGGTGTCCTGGGTCCAGAACCAGATGCGGCCGTCAAAGACGTCATGGAGGCGGTTGATATCGTAGTTGGAAACGGACGTGTTGACAATGGGAGGTGTGATATCAGCCTGGAGCTGGACCGCTTGGTCAAAGGGGCGGGAGACGGAGACGGTTGAGCGAGCAATGTCGACTGTCAAGCGCTCGAGCTTGTCGGAAGATGCGACCACCTGGCCGCCTACCTCAACCCGCAGACCAGCCTCGCCGTAGCGGTCACCAGTCGCATCCCACTGAACCGCAACCTCTTGGCCGTGGTAGAGGATGCGCTCAGCGCGGAAGTAGGAGATGGAAGAGGGGTCAGCCAGAGGGTTAACTTCCAGCACGTCGTCCGCGCGGGGACGGATACCGACGAAGCCAGACAGGATCAAGTCAACGTATCCGGAGTGGAAGTAGTGGTGCGAGCGTCCCAGTCCGACGATCGGCTCACCGGTGTCGGGGTCGTAGTTCTCCTCAATGTCCAAGATGTTGTCGAAGTGCTTGTTGTAGTGTTGGTTGGCATACTGCTTCAGCAGCCTGGTGTAGTCGCCAACGTTGACCAGTGAAGATGAGTTGGGGTAGTGGTCGAGGACATTGGCGAGCGACGTAAGGACCTGGGTCGTCTGGTAGGGCCAAGAAGGGCCGTTCCAATGACACTCGGTGTGATTTCCCTCGTAGCGCCACACGCGCATGTAGTACTCGTACGAGGGTTCAACAGTGCGCAGGCCGAATGGGCCGCCGAGCTGATCGGAGCTGAGAACATGCTTCCAGGTCTCGCCGAACTTGGCATCATCGTCGGGAAGATCGTGCGCCCAAGGAACGATACCAGCGAGCTCACGTCCCCGGATGAAGTCCCAGTAGGTCACGTTCTCGTTGTTGACGAAGAAGCGATCGATGAAATGCTCAAAGGTGGAGTTCCACAGGTCTCTCTGGAGAGTCTCCTTGATGGCGTCGGCGCGGTTGTTGTACTCCTCAACCACGTCGTCGAGACCACCCTTCAAAGCGGCGATCTTGGCGATAGCCCGCGCGTTGGCGTATTGGTAAGTGTTGATTGTCGGGCGGAAAGCCTGGCCTCCACCAAAGCCGTCATAACCGCCAGACGCGTCAATACTGGCGATGGTATACTCGGTCGCGTCGGCGAGGGGTTCGATCCAGAAAAGACCCTTCGTCTCGTCGTAGTGATCTCCAATCCATTCGTTGTAAACCCTTTGCATATCGTCGAGGAGCGAGATCGCGAGTTCGGGGTTCCCGTCGACGAGATAGTTCCTCCAGACACCATCTGCCAAGCTCTCGGAGTACTGACGCGGGTTGCTGTCGGCGCTGTACATGAACGTCGCATGGTCCTGCTTGAAGCGAGGGTCGCGGCACCATCGGCCTTCCGAAAGATGGAAGATTGCGGCGCAATTGTTGGATGCCCACGGTTGGGTCTGCCAGCCGACGTTGTCGATGAACTCCGTAGTGATGTAGCCGTACTTTGTGCCGACGTCGCGTTGGTGAGTGCGGAAGACATTCCAACGGTAGTAGTAGACTTCGGTGATTTCCGAGTCGCTTGATTCGAACAACGGAATGCGGTCATGATACCAGGGCGCATCGTTGCCGAAGTACTTCTCGGTAACAGCGTCCACATCCAACGCGGCCTGGGCCAAGCGCGCAGTCAACGGGACCGCCGCAAGAGTTGACGAAAGCTTCATTTTGTCGGGCTGCTGGGTCTTTGGTGGACAGCTCGGGATGGCTGAGAGCTTGAAGTTCCTCGGTCTGTTCACATGATGCTTTGCGACGACCAGCTAGACGACTTTATATTGCCACAGCTTCTCTCTGGGTGTGATTCGACGGAAAGCTTTTTCTCCCCGGATATTACCACGCTCGGTCGCCCCGACGGCCTCATCCTCACGAACAACGGCCCGGCGTCTTGGCTTGGTACAGTAATTCCCATCACGAGCGGATCGCGGATCCGCGCTTGTTGGAACCTGCATGATGCCCTGAGCTAGGTACACCCGTGCCAATCGTACCGAGCCGCTTCCGCTAGCATGTCCTAGAACTACCGCGTCCTCAAGCAGGTAAATTGGGCGACGATGACGACTGCGCGGGGAAGGGTTGGGGCCCTGGGGTCCCCGCATGTTCGGTCGATTAGCGCGCGAATGGAACGCCCGCGACTCGAGTCGTGATTTCTGCAGGGGGGACGTGACACGCGTGATCAGTATGTGCCGAAAGGAAGATCGACGTGGAAACGAGAACACGAATACATTAGGGTTGCAGCTATTCAGGAACAGTTCATGTAAAATACTTAGCGTGGTTCAAGTATGACATGACAAGTCTAGCGGTTGATGGTAGGGTTCAAGTCCCGTCAATGGTAGAGTGCATGACTTCCGCGGTTAGTTAGTGCTTCCAGGACCGCTTGGGCCCTTCGTATTCGGTCGTATTACCTTACAGCTTGAAGTTCTTATTTCACCATTTCCCCCAATATGACTTAAGTACAAATGAACTCAAGCTAAGCAAGGCCTTAAATTCAAAGCCTTTGACACGTAAATTGGCCTTACAGTGGTCGTCGGATGTCTGGACGAAGTCTTGGTGCAGGAGCAAACGCCCGAGAACCCCTGCGAGGATACGGGGAGCGACAAACATCGACTACCTACCTATTCACATAATAAAGTGTTTAGAAAGCAAGTCATGATGGCAACCAGACGTTACTTGTGGTGCATCTCGACCGATCGTTTCATGCGTCTGCCGAATCCCAGAGGACTAGACTTGGACTAGACTTGAGTCGCAGAAGAAGACCGGGTCAGATGTGGGGACAGTATGCCGGATGCCGACCCGAGGATCATCGGATTTCCGCGCGACCGGGGCAAATGCCGTGGGCCTTGAAGCGGGAGCTCCCGCGTACCAAATGACGGAGTGGATGAGGGCCAGACGATACCTAGATAGAGCGACTTGTCATTTCATTCTAAGGCCGGGCGTACTGGTGATCCAATTCAGGACGACATTCCAACGATAGGGGATTTCTTTAGCAGGAAGGTTTCATTCTCAAGTTCTTGGCTTGAAATGAACCTTCCATCTCTGGTACCAACGTCCGGGCGACCCACTGAACTGACTTGATAGTGAATACGAGGAACCCGTGTTGTAATTACCAACATCGTTCTTTAAAGTGCGTGACATCGCAAATCTGGGAAACATCTTGCATATTTTCTGATGAGAATTTGATTGTTACTTCATCCTCAAGATGGTGTTGTTCGGCGCCTTGATAACCCTGGGCCTGGCAAGTGAAGCCGTGGGACATCCTGCTCATGGGCCACGACAACTCAGCAAGCGAACACAGCTACTCAACAGCTACCGATTCAATACGGTGTCTTCTTATACCACGGCACATGATGCAACTTTCGTCGAGCTGAGAGTTGCTTCTGAAAGAAGGGAGAAACGCGCCGATTACGTTGAGATCGCAACGCTGAAACTTCAAGACATCGCACCCCGAGCTGATTTTCGGCTGCTGGACGACTTCTACGTCGGAAGCAATGGCGTGGCGCATGTGCATTTTCAACAAACCGTCGACAGCATCGACGTGGATAATGCGCATTTCAATGTGAATGTTCGTTATCCTCATCTGTGGTGTTTGGAGTGTACCGATAAGTTGTCATCTGACCGTTTGCAATAGATCTTGGGAGATGGAACCATTCTATCGTTCGGCAGCTCTTTCTCTATTCAGGCACCAGAGACACGGAGCGTTTCCAAGAGAACAGGTCCTTCAACAACTCCTCTTGAAGCGTTTCAGACGGCAGTTCAGCTTCTTGACCTTCCGATCACAGGTGTCGCAGCTTCTACGGCAGAACCCGTAGGCGACGATGGTACATATGTCATCAGCGGTGTTGAAGGCGCTGTAATCAATCCATTGGTAAACCTGGCATACGTTCAGGTCAACGGTTCCGTCGCGTTGACGTGGAGAGTTGAGACCGACATTGGCACCAACTGGCTCCACACATACATTGATGCTGCAAATGGTAGGGAAATTAGTGGTGTGGTTGATTATACGAATACCGCGACTTATGAGGTGTAGTAAGTACATCTTTGGGTCGAATTCTTGTTTCATAGACTAATCCACTATCAGTCCCTGGGGCGACATGAACCCGTACGAATCGGATAGAGAACTTGTTGCCGACCCAGAAGACACGGCTACTTCGCCCTTTGGCTGGCATTCCGATGGCACTCAGGACTACACAACCCTGCGCGGCAACAATGCTTTTGTTACTATTTCATCAGGCAACAATCCAAACTCTCCTTCTTTGCTATTCTCCTATCCTTACTCGCCAGCCACGACGGACCCAGCATCATACGTCGAGGCATCAGCCACCCAAGGATTCTACGTCGTGAACAAATTTCACGATATCCTCTACAAGCTTGGCTTCGACGAAGAGGCTGGTAATTTTCAAGCAAACAATAACGGCAAGGGTGGCGCGGGCGGTGACCCGCTGGAGCTTATTGTGCAAGCATCGTCGGGCTCAGCGCAGATCTATGTGCCGGCTGATGGGAGGAGCCCTCGCTTGTCGATGGGCGTATGGTCGGGTACTCCTCGGCGTGACAGCATGTTCGATGCGACGGTTCTCTTGCATGAGTACATGCACGGTGTTACAGGACGTCTGGTGGGCGGCCCGGCTACCTCGGGCTGTCTTTCGGACATGAACGGACTTTCAATCAATGAGGGATACTCTGACTTCGTACCTACTCTCTTACGCGTCAAGGAGAGCGACAATCGAAGCACAGATTACACGATTGCAGATTGGGCGACTGGTCAGCCAATTGGGCTGAGATCTCACTATGTCTCGACAAGTCTGGAAACGACTCCGTTGACATACTCGTCCTTGAATGACCTGGTCAGCACGGGAGGCTTTGATTTGGCCACTGTTTGGGCTTCAGCACTTTACGACATTTTCTGGAACATGGTGGACACGTACGAAATTGGAGACGTGAATAACGTCAACTTGGACGCAAATGGCGTACCGCAGGGAGCCCGGTATCTGCTTCTAAAGCTCATTCTGGATAGCGAAGCTTTGATGCCATGTAGCGCGCATCACCTTCAAGCTCGAGACGCGCTTTTGGAGGCTGACCAAGTTTTAACCGGGGGTGCAAACGAGTGTGCTATCTGGAACGGCTTCGCTAGGAGAGGATTTGGACAGGATGCTGTTTACGGTTCTGGGACGAGAGGTCGAGTTGATGGGTTTACGGCGCCGTCAAATTGCTAGATGTCCCTTAATCCGACCTACTGTTTATGCACATGGTCGCTTACCTGCCAACCTTGACAAACGGTTTGGTTAATCGCTCATCTAATAAAATAAAATTAATATTGCCTACTTCCATCAATATTCTCTTGTTATGATTGAAAGCCCCAGTAAGGTCTCCAAATAATACCGGCCCGCCCGGATGAGTCACGCCGTCGTTGGACTCCATATCTGCGGCCCCATACGATCACCGGAACGGAATGGTTGCTTCAGATTAGCACCGTCCGACCCTCCGAATGGCATCCTTCGGCTTTAAACATATCCCCGCGCCTCATAAGCCCAGGCTACAAAACCTCCGTCTTACCGCTTCAAGACCATATTACGCTTTCTGTTTCTAAATTCCTCATCTCCACGCTTACGGAAACCTAGCCTATCATGGCTTCAGAAATTCGCATTCGTCTCGCTCAGCCTTCGGACGCTGACGCAATCGGCAAGGTTCACAATGAGGCCCTCAACCAGTTCCACGAGTTTTACCAAGCTTTCTACGAGCATCCGATTGAACAGATCATTCAAGCCAACACAAGGAACGTGGTGCAAAACCCCAAAAACCAATTCTACGTAGCAGTAGATGGGTCGGACACTGTGGTCGGTTTCATCAGGTACCACGTCGTGGATGCGACGGAGCCGAGCGATGCAACCACGACGGTGGAAGCGCACGAAACGCCCGCGGTCACAACTCCAGCTTCAAATCTGTTCGCCATCAAGGACCACATGAAGGAGCTATGGGAGCGCTTTGGTCATCCAAGGGAGGACGAGATGGATGTGTGCTATGAGAAGGCTGTGGACGGGCGAAAGCACAACTGTAAGACCCCTTGAGAGCCTGGATCGAGGGCTGCCCTAGCTTCATGAGCATTCATCTTGAGGAAAGGTGCTGATCTTTGAATTTGTCCAGATGTTAAGCATATCATGGTTGATCCAAAACATCAGCGGAAGGGTATTGGGGCCAAGCTTTTGCGGACGGTGACTGATATCAGTGATGCTGAGAGAATTCCAACTTTCCTCGTGGCATCAGCAGAAGGCTATGGCCTCTACAAGAGGCTTGGGTTCGAGGACCTAGGGACTTGGACAATCGACAACGACCGCTGGGCGAAGGAGATAGTCCAACATGAACATGATCTTGGTCTCACTGGGAATGAGAAGCTGGCTGAGCGGTTCGCTGGCACACAAGAGATCGAAAAGTACATGATGAGGTGGGAGACAAGGAAATGATCATGATGAACTCAGGATAGGGCGAGCATGAAGTGGGCCAAGAGGGAGACCCTATGCCGCAAGAGGCCTTACTCGATCAAGGCTCTGTCAGTCGGGGAGCAAAGGGCCTTCAGCACTCGAGTCATCCAATGAGCGCGGAGTTTGCTGTGAGGTATCGACAGAGAACCCCGAGCCTTGCCCAGAGATTAGTTGAAGAAGCTCATGATGAGCCTAATTCTTGAAAAGACCAGATTCAACCGCGCGTCGGTCCCTACGGTGTCAATGCTGAGGTACACACTTCGAGCCTTTGATCTACGAAGTTAATAACAAAGTTAATAGGGTTACAGATGTTCAACGGCGACATTTTTGCAGTTCAACGGCATTTCAAAACGGCATCCATCAATCGGCAATCTTTGAACAAGCCGACAGGTGAACACCTAGAGATAAGATGTCGGGGACGTCATCGACTGGAGTAGACTGTGGACGCAAAACGCATACATCTAGGTTATACGGCTGGCTGCTTCCCCTCTATATTATACCGAAAGTCAGGCCAGCCTGAAAAGCTTACTTGGACATGCCCCTGTCAGTGCCAGATCTATCAATCCGATATACGAGCAGCGGGTAGCGCGACGCACAGCACGGAAACGACTGCAACCGTTTTTCTGGAATTTTCGAATAAGATGAATTAAGATATATGGATCCCGCGTGACTATCCACTAAACGTAAAATGAGGCTCTTTTGCTCTGATAAACATCGTGCTTGCATTAGATAGATTTTTGACAACCTAATGGCAACCACGTTGTGAGCGATTCACACACCTGAGCTCGGGCCGAACCGTGCATGTTGACAACACCGAACACGAGGGGCATTCGGGGACGAAGGCCACAGGAGACACAGCGTCATGCAGGAATGACTCGACTTGACACGAGCAGAAAATTTCTCAGAGAAAGGGTTGCGTTCTCATTGATCGACGTCGAGTTCGTCTGATCCGATCTCAGGGGACATACGCCGCTATTCGGCTTCCTGCCGACATCCCTGGGCTATCCGGCGGAGCCGAGCGTAGGCGATATTGTAGATTCTTTTGGGTGATGCTGTGAAACGGGCCGTGGTTTCCGTGGCTCGGGCGGAACTCAATGAGTCCAGAACAACATGCAGACGGGCAGTTTACTGTCAAAATCGCATTGGCCGCCCACCATCATGGAAATCTCGTGGCCTTTTGTTGGTGAGCCCGCCAAGGTGGTGGTGACAGAAGAGCCAATAATCGTGAGACCGGCGAGACAGGTTACTGGATCTGTTATGTATACTATTATTGATCCTAAGATTGACGGTTTCCGATCACCAAAACTTGGTGTGGAGCCCTACATGACCGTGTCCAGGGTGCATCATTTTGTATGTATTTGGAAAAGGGTAAAGCTAGTCCAACGATGAAGACTTCAGCAAAGATAACCATTGATCCTTTGTTTTCGGAATGTATCTTGACGAGGAAGTCAAGCTTTGCCCATTCATCGGTCTACTTTTCATGATCGCAAGTTTGCGAGAGGCCGTGATAGAAACTCACGCTCTGGGTTTGTGGCCTGGGCTTCATCACGATGGCTCATCTCCAGCCAACGGTTTAGGTGACACAGACATCGCGGGGCTACCGATCGGTAATGATATTTCCCATCATATTTGTTTTCATGCCGACCTGGTGTCTAATACCTAAAAACCGCTGTAAGGTTAAATGTGCCCAGAGTTGACCGCAGGACCGCCTTACAAACGGCTGTGCGCGTCTCAAGAAACATGCAAGAGAAGACATCGAACGCTGCATAGAAGCAGCGGAGCTATACTACGCACGACGTCACACTCCCATTGATCAAGATGATCGCTGATCCAGACCATAGAGTTCTCTGTGCGCGGTGTTCGTACTCGTCATACGTGACCGTCGAAATTTCGGACCAAGTGAAAACCCTCTTGCTCTATGTGAGAGGGGGCACCGGCTTGAGCAACTTTGAAAGAAAACCGGCTTGTCAATCTCAACGTGATTGATGAGACTGGACGAACGGCGGCGTTTTCAAGCAATGTCCGTGTTGGTAGCCGTCCGGAAAGTCGACCAAGGGTCCCAGCGCCAATCACCATCGCCGCCGGTGGAATGCCACGCTTTGGTCCAAACATCTGAGCCGGGTCCACTTCGAAAAGACTTGCCCAAGTCAAAAAGAGCCTCACGGAGAAGCCGTGGCCAGATGTTCGTGATCATTGCGGAAGGTTCGGGTTCGCTGGTAGACACGAACCACCACACGGAGCATCCGGCTCTCGGTTTGCACTCCCTGATTGAGTTAAGGTGCAATTGCGGAGCCCCGAAAGTCTTTCAAGGACGGACTTGAGACAATAGAGACTCACGTCACTGAGGAACCGGCGACATGCTTTGACAGCAAACGGTCAGTATAGGTGTGGTTCGTTATGACAATCACCATGTTGTTTCCTACTCGCAAATTGGTATATAATCATTGCGAATATCCTGTTCATATTACTTCTTTTTCTCTCATCATCGCACACTTCACTCTTCACTTCAATCATCTACTCTTCTTTCTATTCGACAATCTATCTTTCGACACTAAGTAGTCTTCTCATATCTTCAATATGAAGTTCCTCAACTCCATCATTGCCTTGTCGGCCCTGGCGGTCAGCATCAACGCTCTTCCTGTCTCTGTCTCCAACGATGAAGACAACACTTTCACGTAAGCAACCCCATCTTTCTCTCTATGAGCATCAATCTGACACATTTCCATAGCGATATGGCCATCTCCGATCTCGCCGGCCGCCAAGTCCCGCCACCTTCGGCTCTGACTCCAGCCCCTCAACCCGAAGATGAAAACGAGATGGATGAGTGGGAAGAGGAGGCTATTGAGGAAGAGGATGTCGAGGAAGATGGCGAAGTCGACGCTGCGGGCAAGAAGAAGAAGAAGAAGGGCAAGAAGGGAAAGAAGGGCAAGAAGGGCAAGAAGAAGGGCAAGAAGCCCGCTGAGGCCGAGCAGCCCGATGCTGTGGCCCCACCTCCGGCTGCCGGGGTCGCCCCAGCCCCGGCAGCGGGTGTCGCTCCCGCTCCTGCCGCTGGCGCCGCTGCCGGCGCTCCCAAGCCCGCCGCTCCGGTTCCGAACGCTACTGCGCCCGGAGCTGCTCCGGCAGCCACCACTCCCGCCGCACCCAAGGCTCCCGCACCGAAGCCTGCCAACCCTGCAGCTCCTGCAGCTCCCGCAGCACCTGGTGCCCCTGCGCCTGCGCCTGCGGCTCCCAAGCCCGCCGCCCCCAAGCGAGCTCTGGCTTTCGCCGCCTAAGTCGACGACTTTCGATTATACTAAGAGCGTTGGCGTTTGGAGAGAAGGAGCTGGGAGCTAGGAGCTAGGAGCTAAATTGTACTGGAGGAAAAGGGTTAATAGTTGCTGGTCTCAACATTGGGGTTCTAGGAATATTTCTTTGTCTGGGTCTTGTATTTCAATAGTTAGTATCATGCGGTGTTTGACACGACGCTGATACGCAATAATGTAAAAACTCTCCTTCCTTACTTTACTTTACTTCCCATCTTCTTAGCCATCATTGAACTTGACACAAATGCTAACTTGTACTTCGAGACCTCCGAGTTCTCAAGTGCAAAACTAGTCAAGACGAGATTGCCACATTGACCGTTGGGGCAATAAGGTGTACTCGAAATGGATTCCTGTCTACCCTATATGCGTGGCTCTTTCGTATTACTATCGACTTTATTAACACCAACAGTAATCTGTGGTATCAGACTGATTCAGTTTCAATGCCTAATCGGGCGTCTCTAGAGCCTAGACTTTCCGGTCTGGATTTGCATTGGGAAAATCCGATTGTCCAAACTCAGCAACACGGGTGTCATGGCTCCCTCGAATGCTACTCGAAACCACAGCAACCTACGCAGTAGCTCGGGAAAGACGGGATGGCGTAACCAAGAACAGCAGTCGGCACCCCCCATCGAAGCTCCTCGCCATGCCGACTTGAACTGCTACCACGGCAGCATCAGCCAATGACACCCCTGACGTGCCATGCGACTGCGACTCCAACTCCAACATGGCCAACATTGCCAACCAAAGCCCAGGCCAACCACCCAGTCTCCAACGCGGCTGCCGTCCGCGGCACGAAAGCTAATTTGACGAAGGTTTTCATGTAACCGTCGTGGTTTTGCAGCAGTCGTATCTGCCGACCCCTCCTCTCCCAGAACGACGTCGCCGCGCTAGTCGATGGCAGCTTAATCCCCGCCATGTCGCATCCAGAATAGTCGATCAACCCTGGCAGGCGCTCGTCTCGTGGTGTCCCCAATCACACGGCACGTACTGCAAAGTGCCATTGCTCATCATTAAGCTTTGGAGTGTTCCCCGCAGGAGTAGAGCTCGGATCATCACCGTCTGGATGGATCACTTCCAGTGGTTATAATAAAGGCTCGAGCCATGTCCGTGAACTTGCAGCTGCGTATGAGGGTTGTGACACGTTTACGCTGCTTCTTCGACCGCAATTCCTCAATTATCGTGATCTTACCATCGTCAAAATGTCTTACAACGAGTCTTCGAGGATGGGGCGCGATAGGGAGATGAAGATTCGCATGGCCCAAGAGGCCCAGGCGGTTATCGAGTACGAAGAGGACCCCCATCGCGCCGCTTTGGAAGACAACCCAGCAGAAGCGCGCGTGAGCATCAAAACCTGGATCGCAATCTTCGTATGATCTCCGAAGCCTCACCTTTGAGTCCCCTGCTAACGGCTCACATTTTGCAGTCTATGGCCTTCTCGTTCGGCCCAGCTGTTGGACTCGCTTTCCTCGCGGTTGCATCGATCGTTGTCCCGGTCACCAACGAGCTAGGCGGGCAGGAATCTCTGGCCTGGGTTGTGGGATCATGGTCTCTCTCGACGGCGTGCTCCTTTTCCCTCGCCGGACCGCTCAGCGACGTTTTCGGCCGCAGAATGCTGGTCCTCGGCGGCCAGGCGACTGTTGCCGTCGGATGCATCGTGGCAGCCACGGCAAAAAACATTTCCAGTCTCATCGCCGCCGAGACCCTCATCGGCATCGGTACAGGCTTCGTCTTCGTCTCGTACGCCGGTGTTCCCGAAATGCTCCCAAACAAGTGGCGATCCCTTGGCCTGGGCATATTAGAGTCTGGCATCGCGGTACCCTGGTGAGTCCGAACATATGACCCTTTTTTGTTTTCCTTTTGTCGTTCCCGTCTTCCGCGTCGCATAGTTCGAACGCTTTTTTCCCACCGAGTCAGAAACTCTGTTTCGATTCTTGGAAAACTTCGGCACCTAGTTCTGGTGGCCGAGCTGAGCCAAAACAAAAGGCGACGTGCCGACCGAACACTTCACACCCTCTTCTGCCGTGAACTTGGAGAATCCCCGCACGGCACTACTGCCAGTCTTACTGCCGATGAAAGCCAAGATGGACGCACGCTGACCGTTCTGGAAAACCATCCAGGGGCATCCTCTCCGTCCTCCTCGGCAATGCTCTGCTCAAGTATGCTTCATGGCGTTGGATCTTTTACCTGGGCATCATCATCGAGGTCCTCGGTTTGATCGGCACCGCGTTTTCGTACCACCCAACCGCCCGGCCGCGGGGTGACTATGACAAGACTCGCCTGCAGCAGCTCCGCGACGTCGATTGGATTGGCCTGTTTCTGTTCACGACAGGTCTGGCCGTGGCCCTCATCGGCCTGACATGGGGCGGCACACCTGCATACCCGTGGAATAGTGCCGGTGCAATCGCTCCCATCGTCATCGGCTTCGGCGTCTTGGCCTTTGGCTTCTGGTACGACTTCAAGATTGCCGCACACCCAATGTTCCCCTTGAAGCTGTTCGTCATGTTCCGCCAGTACTCCGTGTTGCTGGTTGTCCTCTTCGTCTCTGGGATGAACTTCCACGCCATGTCCGCGCTACTACCCCAAGGAACCCTGTACATGTTCACCCCAGATGGCATCCAGATTGGAGTGTTATCGCTCCCCAACACCTTGATGATTGGCTTCACTGGTGTGCTGGCACCCCTCATCGCTCACAAGGTTGGTTATATCAAGTGGCAACTCGTTATCGGCATGGCATTGCAGGCGCTCTTCATCGGCGCAAGCGCTGCGACTGTCTATCCAAACGAGAAGCTCGCGTATGCCTTCGTCCCAGCGTTCGGGGTTCCCATGTTCGTCTGGGTCACCATCCTTTCTTACGCCATCGCGAGTCTCCACGTCCCTCATTCGAACCTAGGTGTTGCCATGGGCTTGCTGGGCACCTTCAGATCTGGCGGAGGTGCCGTCGGCAATGCCATCTTCAACACCATCTTCCAAGAGAAGTTCCGAGAGTTCGCAGGCGATGAGATTGCTGCAGCCGCCATCAGCAACGGACTCAACCCAGCGGACCTTGGGATCATCATCCCGGCGTCAATCGAGTATAACTTGGGCAACCCGCGAGCGCTGCTGAACGTCCCGAGCATTACACCAGAGATCCAGGAAGCACTAAAGGTAGCCGTTCGGACTGCTGCGGGACACGCGTTCAAAATCGTCTTCTACATTACGATCCCCTTCAGCGTAGTCGCGTTGCTTTGTTCACTGTTTGTCGAGGACCCCACGGTTTACATGACTAACCACATCCAATCTGCCATGGATCAAGATCAGATGGGCCCGAAACGCGGGAAGGTGATGCCAAGCCCTGAAGGCCAGGGTATTGAGTTCGACAATGTCAGGACAACCCATGTGGAGGAACACATTGGAAAGAGTTGAGCTTCGAAGACGAGAAGAAGGGTGGAGTTGGATGTGCCTTGCTGTTGTTTTTTCACGAGACGCCTGATCAGGCCATCGGGGCATGGATTCCTGGGCTGCATGTAGATGCCAAGTTTGTTATTCAAATGCATATAATAATAGTGAATTGAAGTATTGCATTGGTTGGCGACATATGGGGTGAACTATCATGTTGGCGGTCTGCAGTAAGAAGTCTCGGTTTAGGGTCGTGTAGGCGACGAATGTTGGAGTCAACATACGAGACTGATTGTCACTGAAATTTTGTTGGTCTTGTTTTTTCGATAGAACGAGAGTTATATACAATGGACCCAACCTTGTCTCGCCACTCATTATCTTCATTCCGGGCAAATCCTACAAACTCCTGGCACCAAGCTTTCAAGGTCGGCCGCCTGGCATCTTTGTCCAAGCAGCATCGAAGGGTATAAAGGCTGAATCGAATAACTTGAACCTTCTTGTTGCTTACATCCCCATCCTATTCACGTGTCACTATCCCAGCAAGTAAATCTTTAGTCTTTATCGTCTCGCTGTGTCATCTAGCTGTGCTGGACCACTGCCCCCGTGGGTGTGGCCGGAGTCTAGTTCGTAGCGAGTCTCAGACGTAGGCGCTTCGTAGATGGGGTTGTGACCTGCCTCGGCGGCGTGAGCATGAGGCTGCAGATGTCCGAGAGTCTTGGCCTCCTGATCGTAGTAGCCGTTGTGAGGGGTGTTGGGCGAGGGAGATGAGGCAACGGTCGAAGCATTAACAGTGCCGGGGCTGAGCTTCGCCATGCCGGGCAGGTCCCCTCCGAGTTCGGGGTGATCGCTCTGAGGCACAGCAGCACCCTTGGAAGCTTTCCTGCGACGCCACCAAAAGAAAACTGCGGCACCGATGAGGGCGACTGCGGCAAGCGAGACACCCACCCCGATTCCAGCGGCGGCACCAGATGAGAGACCTCCTGCGGATGAGTCTGCTTCGGACGTGGAGGTGGCGGCCGCGCCGGAGCCGGATCCAGTTGCGGAGGCTGATGCAGTTGCGGCGGTATTCGTACCGGTCGCCGTCGCGGAAGTTACGGGTGTAGTCTGCAACTGTCAGCATCACAACGAACCCAAACTCGTGTAAAGTTGTACTTACTCCCGCGCTGTAGATTGTTGAGTAGGCACCATCGTCAACGGCCCGTTCACTTGTCATAACCCAGTGCTGCGCAACCTGCTTCCCAGAAACACCGTCGGTACCTTCGATTTCGCTGGACATGAACAGGTTGGATCCCGGGTGGACATCCAACACGTAGTTTGAGCCATTGCCCACGTTGGTGAACTTGTATGAGCCATCACCTGCGCGTGTCCCGTCAGCTGGTCGCTCTCCCGACTCCATTTCCACAAAGCCCAAGCTTACCCCATTCGCTGATATCCCATTGCTGAGACTCGTCCGATTCCGTTCTCCTCAGGCAGCCGATGGTCCTGCTCGGGTGCACCTCGTCCTCCTTCCAACACACCGAAAGCTGTTGTCCGACGCCTGAGGTGTTCAACCTCGCGAGATAGCGCCCTTCGACATTTCCAAAAGGTTGAAACTGCCACGCTTGTGCCGTCTTTGCGAAAACTCGAAGCCCTGCGTTCGTGGTTTGCAGGTTGTTGTTGATCGGCGCCGATACATTCGTGACTCGCGTCTCCGACACTTGGTACCACGCGTTTGCGTCCAATTTTGCGGCCACCATTTTTCACCTGCTAATCGCTCGACCCTCGTGATTATCGTCAAGTTGAAATAGCCCCTCGTTGCTGCAGCTCAGCTGATCAAAAACGCCTCGAGTCGCGGTCGGCGATATCGTCGCTAAGCCCACTGCCAGATTGCAGGTTTTCACGGATCGTTTTGATGCGACGGGTCGATCAATCAAGGAAACACCGCAAGGAATTCACTGGAAAGAAAGACAGTGGAATGCAGAAGGGGGATAGAAGGATCAAAAGGAAGAGCAACCAGGCAAAGGTGACAGGGGTCTTAGTCGAAAGTGCCGACCCCAATCTTAAAGGTGAGCAGCCATGCGCGGCAAGGGGTGAGTGAGTGAGTGAGATGGGCTACACCACGTCTGGCTGCAGCCTTTTGGAGGAGCGGGATGGGCTTGGATGTGGAGGGACAGGCACAGCTTAGCAGCCTTTTAGCTTCACCGTCGTGGGCTGAGACTGGCTGTTTGACACTCAGCCCCTTAACGCCTCCCGCTCATCTTCTGAAGGATCATCGCCAAGTGAGGTGGCTTTGCAGCGGCGCGATGCCGTATCATTGGTTGACGGAGAATTGGGTACAACGCTGTGGCAGCCTGCCGCAAACCCATGAGGAAAAGAGCATCATCGAGCATGTCAAGCACACCAAGCTCACCAAAGTCCCGTTGAGGTGAGACAGAACAAGACTGGATGATTTCACAAAAACTGCGTGACCTCCCAGGCCGCGAGACCGAGGGCCCCATTTCACAGAATCCTTCGACCCACAGCTCTGCCGGCAGCGCTTGGCAGATCTGGGCGTCATCCTAACGTGGGTTGACTGGGCTTCAAGAAGCAAGGATTTACGCGATGCCTGTGATAGAGATGGAGTACGGATAGTCCACGGCGTTAGTGGGTGACAAACACAACAAAATCAGCATATCCAGCCTTCAGCGGTAAGCCCCAAGAACCGCGCGAGTCCACGACCGACGCAAAACTCAGAATCCTTCGTCTTGAGTCAAACTTTTCAGCTTAGTCTCTGTGTGTGACTGAGCAGCCGAGCGACAATCACCTCACTCGGCCAAATAGAAAGAAGCCAAAAAGGATGGAAACGAAACTCTTTGGACGCGCAGCGCGAGAGGGCGGTGGCCGCCACTCGAAAATTAGGAGCGGGAGACCACAGACCGGGAAAGCTAAACACCTAATTAGTGGGCGCGGTAATGAAAGTAAGCGCTAGCAACTCAGCCCTGTCCTTTTTTGGGGGCCGCAACTCTGTTGCCCAAGCAGACGGCCAGGGGATGCCCTTTCTTGTTCGTCATTCTCATCACATTGCATTGATCGCTCCGGGGGCAGAGCGCGCGTCGGCCGCCTGTTCCCCGGTCATGGTCTCGGACGCGATAAGTCTGCTCGGACTTAACTATCCGACGAACACTCTTGGCTATACCTAAACGAAAAGAAAAACACTGGTGTCCACGGAGGGAATTTCCCTCTCACTCACTGCTGATACCAGATCAGATACCAAAGCTTGCAATTCCACGTGTTTGCGTCTACCTCTAGCATTGACATCAAGAGCCAGCCCTACCAGGGTAGACGGATAGAAGGGCCGTTATTTGCAGACGAGCACAGCAGCCGTTCGTACGCCCTTTCGCCATCCCTCGTGACAGGTACTCACTTAGTGCCGCCTAGCGGCCAGTAGCGTGACAGGGCGAGGGCGGTTGAAGAAGAAAAGTCGTCTTCTAGCCACCGCTAGAAAGGCACATGAGAAATTAATGCGAAGGTAAGGTATTGTTATTCGTCGTGTGAAGACGATAGGTTTATTGAGTGGGCGTACTTATAGTGGTACAAGCATCGATCGAGTCCACACGTAGAGGGGGCATAAGCTCTAACGGCAACAGTAAAGATGGTCTTTGTCTTCATGTTGGCTTGTGTATCTTACCGAGCTTCATTAACTTCCTTTCTTCATCAGAATATTTCTGCTTGTTACAACTGTGAAATATCACTTTCTCGATGGCGTCGACCCTCCTAGGCAGCGTTATCACTCAGGCCCGCTGCATGTTCAGCTGCAGTGGGGTGATGCTGAACATATGTCTTTCCGCATAATCACCGGACTGCAACAGCTCCAGTCCCGCCTCTATCGCTGACGCTCTACGTCGTTCTCTCGCTTCGATGTTCAGAGCAAGACTGGAATTTGCCGCCGACATGGAAACCAATGGCGATGCTGATCATCGGCTACATCGGATGTTTTGCAGCAGTGAAGGATTCCCCTTCAGTATCACATCTGTCAGACGCTGCTTCGCTTATCCCACTGGTCTTCAAGCACACTGGAGGGACTGCCAGCAACACATGGGCGTCGCTTACACGTCTGCTGACAACGGCGCTACAGGTATGCGCGCCCGTCTCCCTAGTCTACGGATACTCAACGCTGAATCAAAACGAGCTGCCTGTTCTGGTAATTGATTGCGCGCGCTCAACAGCGTCCCAACCACATGTTAAAATCCTACTCAAACCCTCACGTCTCAGCAATACACTCTCTTGATTATTCTCTTGGCTTCTTGGCCTAACACATCACTGTCTGGTCTCACTCGCATCACCGTCATCTACGACTGCGACGAGTTGTTGCTCGACACAGGTACAATGGTCAAGTCCTTGCCGGTTGGCCATGGCCAGGCCGACGAGTCCAGACACGCCCATCAACCTCGCCCCCGGAAAACGAATGCGATCAGGATTGCCGCTATCGCTTCTGGGCTCATAATGTATTTCTCTTTCCCGTCTATCATCTCGCTCGGCGACAGGCCGCCAAGTTTGCCATCCTCACCATTGGCTGATCCAGAGTTTGATTGGCTCCAGGTGCGTCTGGCAATAAAACCCACATTGAGCTGAGGTGCGAGTCCGAACTGGGTCTTGACATCCAATCGCTTTTAGATTGTGCCCCAGGAGCAGTTGGTCTACCATCCCTGCTTCGGGGCTTATCGATGCGCCCGTTTGTCGGTCCCAATCAACTGGGATGACACAGCGAACCCGGCGAGGGCGGCCGTCGCCGTGATCAAGGTCCCGGCAAAGGTACCCGTCACGGACCCCCGCTACGGCGGCGCCGTCGTCTTGAATCCCGGCGGCCCCGGAAACTCCGGCATCGGTCAAGTGCTCCGCAAAGGCCGTCACATGCAGACTATTGTGGACGCGCCACAATCCGCTTCAACTCCGGATCGTTTTTCGGATGGCAAATACTTCGACATCATCGGCTTTGATGCACGTGGGATTAACAACACCACGCCTCACCTGACGTGCTTCCCAAATAAGCAGTCCGAGCTAAACTTTCTGACAAGGCAGCCAAACGATTACCTCTTCGGGGTCTCTGATACTTACATCGATCTGGCCTGGGCAAACTACCGTGCTTTTGGTGAGAGTTGTGCTATTCAACGTGGCGACGATCCAAACATGGCCGAATTTGCCAATACTGCCCAAGTTGTCGAAGATATCGTTGCAATAATTGAACGACATGCCGAATGGCGAGAGCTTGAAGCTCAGCAGATCATCAGCTCATGTGAGGGCTCGAGGTTATCGGAGTCGGATCGTCGGCAAATTTTGGACACAACCCGCTGGCAGAAGGGGGCAGAGAAACTGAACTACTGGGGCGTGTCGTACGGCACAATTCTTGGGCAAACTTTCTCAGTAATGCATCCTGACCGCGTGTCTCGGGTGTTGATCGATGGTGTTGTAGACCCTGACGATTACTATTCCGCAAGCTGGTTGAAGAACCTACAAGATACTGACCAGATCCTCCACCAATGGGCCATCTACTGCAACCAGGCACCAGACGCTTGCCCTCTCTCGTCCCCGCACACTCCCCCAAGTATCATCAACGCACGCCTGGCCCGTCTAGCAAGTTCTCTGCTTGAAGAGCCCATTCCAGTCACTGGAACCGCTGAGCATGGCCCGACTGTGATTGGCTACGCTGACATCATGCAACTCTTCAACGACGCTGTGTACGATCAAAAGCTGGTAGAACCCTATTTTGAGCTGTTTAAAGACCTTCTCGTGGATCGCAACGGAACTTCGACGGCCGCTCTTAAGATGGATGGAGACTTGACCCCTTTATCTCTCGACGCTGATTGCATCAAGGATGGACCATACTCCGCCGCTTGTGTGAGGGACCCGGCGCCGGGTGGGTTCTTCGCAGCTATTGCGTGTGGCGACGGCCCGGACCTAAGAAACACGAGCAAGGCAGAATTTCGAGAATACTTCAAGGAACTTCGGGATCAGAGCGACATTTTAGGAGCAACCTGGGGCGGAATACGCATGGTCTGTATCAACTGGCAAGCAAGACCAGCTTGGAGAGTTGAAGGTATGGCACCGAGATTTCTTGCCTCCTGAACCCTTTCTCTGACTCAGCGGTAGGCCCGTGGACGGCAAACACCTCATATCCACTTCTTATAATTGGCAACACGTATGATCCCGTAACGCCACTAAGAAAGTAAGACGTCCGTTGATGTGTCTTTACCCCGTGATGGTGCTAACTCCTGTCCAAGCGCTCATCGAGTATCCACCTTGTTCCCCGGATCGGTTGTTCTCCACCAAAACACGGAAGGCCACGGCTTGCATGCCTCGCCGTCGATTTGTACCGGTAAGGCTGTTCGGTCATACTTCCAAGACGGGACTCTCCCGGAGATCGACACGGTCTGTGAGCCCGAATACCGGGCATGGATTGGATGTGTGAACCCTGATGGATGTGATGGCAGAAGCGACGAAGATCAGGCCCTATGGGAGGCGTTGAGTGGAATGGCTCAAAATTATCGTTAGTGCTGCCAACGAGAAACGAATGGTCATTGCTATTGTGGAATCACGGATACCTGAATCGTTGTGTGCAAAGAGGTAATCACATCCTTGGGCGCGTTGTAGACTCGTAATCAGCTCTGCCCGCAACCGGAAAGGGGCTGAGCCGTTGTGCCGAGCATGCCAGCGACAGAGTGCCCTTGATCAAGGGCAAACTCAAAATGCGAACCGCTACTCTGTAAAAGGCATTCTTCGAGACCACGACGGAATTTGAGTTGTTTATCGTGGAGCCAAGCCTCAGCGACAGGAGCACACTCTGGCCAAGGCCGCTCATGAGTAGGATGGTCGAAGCCACAAGTCCCACATGGGCACTTTGGTGGTGCCCAACGGTAGCGGCATTTGAGTACGGCAGGGCGGGACGTTTTTGCTCCCGCCGCCTTTGCGACTCGATGGCCGCGAGTCGTTGTAGCAAAAGGGCGGGATTCAAACAGCCGCAATCGCCCCTTTGTCATGCCTCAGCCTTCCACGTGAGATTTATGACTCTGAGAATTCCGTTGCCAAAGCCTCGGTGCACAATGGTTCGGTTGAGCGGAGCTCCCTGCCTTTTCGCAGCTTTGACGCTCCAAACCGAGGATAACTAGTTTCGCGGGTTTCCTGCCCTATGAAGATTTCCTGGTGTCGATCAGTGGAGAGCTCTCGAAATGCCGAACTGGAGTGGGACATCGCGGAGCAGGCCCCGGGCGATCATCGGTGCCCGAGAGGGGCTGAGGAGCATGTGATCAGACATTTGTCTCATATTTTCATTAAGCATTTCGTGTCTTCAGCTTCATTCTCCACGTCTGTATAGACATGAACATATTTTCATGATCAAGTGAGGGAGTGAGACATTCCCAGCTTGTCAACGTCCTGACAGAAACCTTCCAAGCGGTCGCCTTGATTAGCTGTCACCTAACGTCTGTCATTCCTAGAGCTTCTTGATCCTGCAAAATTTGAGCGATCTTTCTGCGGCGCCATCTCAATTAGGCCTTTGATCGTCTCTCTAGCTCACGCAGGGTCGTGACGGGACGGTGTCGGTACAGGTGAATAGCGTCCACTAGCGCCTCCTCCAACTGAAATAGCTTCGTGACTTTGACTCAGCTTAGACAAGCCTACGACTTGTCCACCCCGCTATTACGGAATTTTGATACAACGTAGAAGTCTGTGAAATCTCCTTGCCAGTGACGCCTTCACTCCTTTGTTCAAACTCTTCCTGAGACAGGTCAAGAAAAACGGTTAGTCGCACGGCAGTTAGACCGCCAGTTGCGAAGCGTCAAACACGATGCGCTCGTCCGCCATATTGATAGACACAAGCGTTGTGGGTTTGCCCCGGTGGGTTTTAGCTCTAGCGGTCGGTAGCGTTGCAGAAACACTCCTTGTATTGTCTTGCCCTGATGCTTGAAGAAACAGGGGTTTCTTCGGGATCAAATATGTATCTGAGCCATCCATGGAATTGAGATAAAACTCGACAGAGACCTCATCCTGGAGTCTCTCTCCACCACGACTCTCCACCTCCAGACATCCACGGGTGGTAGGTGTTCTCCAGATACGAACTCGGCCTCCACATATCCTCAGATTATGACGGGGCTCGGAACAAGTGGAACGACCTGAATATCGAACATCATGAGATTCCCACCGGCAGGAGTTGTCAAGTCATGGCCGCCACCAAATCACGTTGACCCCGAAGAGCGAGGGCCGGCCCTGCTCATTATCGAGAGTGTCTCGCTCAGCATTGCTCTCATTTGCCTATTGCTCAGGCTGTATGTGAGGATATTCATGATGCGAAAGAGTTGGTGGGATGATTGGCTTATGGTTGGCGCTGCTGTATGTCGAATCTTGGTCTTCGCACTTCAAAGCTGACATTCAAGATCAGATCTTCTCCATATCTGTGACCGTATGTGTCATTCTCGGTATGGTTTTGAACAAACACTCAGTCTACTTGAATAGATATTGACTGAACCTTTTCAATACAGCCACCCAGCTTTACGGATGGAATCTTCATATCTGGGACACAACATTCGTGCAGCGCATGCAAGGCCGCCAGGTATGTGAGGCCCAAAATCATACTTGGGATCCTGCTGTTGACAGACTACGTTGCCCAGATTTCTATTGTGGGACAGACCCTCTTCGTCTTTGCGTCTGGTCTCTCGAAGCTCTCTATTCTTACGAGCTACTTGAGGATAGCTCCTCTGGGTTCCACGTTCCAGCGCATCACGCAGGTTACCATTGGTGCGGTGCTGGCCCTAATTATCATCTTCCTCATGGTGCTTTGGACACAATGCATGTGAGTCAAGTATTTGGCAACGGACACCTCGAGCATCCACGCTGATGAATACTAGCCCCATTTGGCATTACTGGGATCTCATGGTCCAAGACCGCAATTGCATGGTAGAATGGCCCCCCTTAGCCGGACAAACCATCACAACAGTAATCACCGATATCGTCGTCTACCTCCTGCCAATGCCCACACTCTTCCGACTTAGGCTCCCTATCCTACAAAGAATCGTCTTGATTATCCTCTTCAGCCTTGGCACCGTAGTGGTTGTAGCGGGTATCATGAGGACGTGGTGGACGTACTATGTCGAGGAGATGACATACGACGTCACATGGGACGGTTTCGAACTTTGGATCTGGACAGCCTTGGAGGCCAACCTTGCCATCATCTGCGGCTGCGTACCGGTGCTCCGCCGCCTGCTACCCTCGATGACGGAGAACGTAGATTCGAGTGCGGCCGACAGTACCTCCCCACCGACAATTGGATCTGCGGAAAAGTGGCGTCGAAGACATCACGACGAAGAGCGTGATGCGAACGGACACGAAATGCATCAGATCACCGTGCACTATTGCGCGGTGGTTGGGTCACCCACAATGCCCCCGGCAGTCCATAGTCGTGGCTGGTCTCCGATAAGGGACTCGTGGGTGAAGCAACAAGAGCCTCATCCGGGGAGGAGGTGCCACTTATAATTGCGAATGACTTTGTTTTCGTTATCATAAAACTTAATAATAATAAGCTGCCTATTGGCTTTGATTTGTTTCCGATCATCCCGTCGTAACAACGTCCATGATGGCCTGTCCACAGCGGCGCCCAAACTCCCGAATAAGCCATTTACTATATTTCGCCGTGATACTTTTCGTACTTGACTATCAGAGAGATATTTCTGCCTCACGATCGGATATATTTATGTTCTTCTACTTTTCTTTTACCGAATGAGTCTTGTACTGAGGTTCCTTTTCAACGCGCTGCCGCCTTCGACGTGCGTGCCCGGATTTTGGAACCCTTTACCTGCAGTTTGGGTTACGTTTCTCCTACGGAGAATCAATTTACTCGATATCAGAAACAGACAGCTTTGCCCCACGTCAACGATGAGGATGCGTCGCAAAAGGGTGAGAACGTTTCTCAAAAAATGAACGGAACAAGTTGTGTGTGCTCTTACGATACTAGGTATGTGAACAAAGCATTGGAATTTCGATCTGACGTGTGCGAGGAATCTTCCTTGGGAACGGCTGTGGTTCTCGTGGATAGGAGATGCATCAGATGAGCTTTTGGCGAAGACAAAGATGCTAGAGAACCACCAACAGTAAGCCCTGGCGACCGAGACTTTGCACTGTGCTGGAATTCTCTGACTTCTCCGCCAAGGTAGATGAGTGAAGAAATAGAACGTCATATTCATGCTAAGCTGTTCATGAATGGATGTGTATGCGCCCTCACATGTCCTCATCCCCACCTTGACAGCTGGAGCCACCCTTACGGCCAACAAATGTCTGATCTCTACAACATGGTCTTTAAATTCCCCTCACTGATTCTTGCAAAGCGCCATGTTGTCGATCATTGTTCTCTCACCTCCGTTTTTTCGCTTGGAATCGGAACACGAAATGCGTGCCGTCTGCAGCTTCCTTCCCGCGGACGACGCCTCAGAACGCCGTGATCTGATACATGGCATATACAAATCGATTGAGTTAATCAATGCGTGTCGCCTTGAAGACACAAGTATCTACCTAGTACAAGCACAGTGCTGGAGTTTGCTCTGGACTATTGACCTTCGAATGCTAAGGAGAATAGCAAAGAAGCTGCGGGATCCAGAGGCCCTTAGTAGTGTGCTCTTGAACCTCCCAAACAACGCCTCTCGAGCTGCAAGGTTTGCTCTAATTTGTGTGTCTTTCCTAATTCTCAGTAGGTGATTTGCTAATAGCTCGCAGTCATTGACCAACAAAGTACCGGACAACCCGCAACCAGCAACCATGCCACTGGCGCCCTGCAACAAGCACGCACCAGCGACGGCGCTGCCTGTGTGGTTACCAAGACGCCTGACTCCTCGCTCTGCCACATCGTCCCGCCTGATGCCAAGATGTCAATCCCACTGCTCTCTAAAGCCTTAGAGGAGGTGACCTACGTATGGGATTGGAAGGGGATGTACCGCACCAAGGACAAGATCGAGCATTTTCTCAACAGACCTTTAAATACACTTTGTCTCAGCAAAGAGCTCAGTTCCTTATGGGACCAAGGGCTCTTTGCGCTAGAGCCAATGGACGACGATATTGACTTCGTCATATATGAGATGGCTGAGGACGGTGGAGAGGTATCACCGACCAACGTGTACGGGGCCAGGTTTCGCTTCCACTGGCTTCCACGTACCAGCATTTCGGGACCACAGAGTATGGTTGACTTTGCGCTACATCCCGATGAGCTTTTGACCAAGCCTCCTAGCAACGACAAGTCCCCCTATCGCGTTCTCAGTCAAGTTTTCAAGAAGGTTCTATCGTTCACAGGCGGTGATACTGAAGCTCGGATCGAGAATGGGCGCATCGTCGATATCTTCGCCGAAGACAGAGCTCTTCTCCCCGACAGAGACCTCATGCAATTTCGCTTCGATGTGCTTAGAGTGCACGCTCTGAATGGCGGTCGAGGACCCGAGGTATACCACAACATGGTTGACCCCGACGTCGACAGACAGCAGGAGCTCCTGTCTCGGGGAGGACGAGCTGGGACGCCGAGATGAAGAGAGTTGGGGAATCCATACAAGTTGGAATGACGCGGATGCTAACATCATGCCGTAAGCGTGGGAAATATACCTTATTATATACGGATGCTATACGGATGTGGGCATTTCATCTGCATTTTCTGGGGTCGAGATTAGCAAATCTCTCTAATATGGCGAATGGCACACCTTAATAACGAGCAGTCAAGTCTCTGTGTTATCACGACCTGCGGGAAGCAACCTAACCACGGCGTGTGTATTGTTCTACAGGGACTCCCTCGTCAAAACTATCCCGATAAAACTCATCAAGCTGCGTAATCAGCCCGTCTTGAACAATCAAATGCACAATCGCAACGAAGCACCAACTCTTCCCCGAAGCCACCTTTCTTGGCAGCGACTCCATAAAGGTTCCGGTGTTGATGGTTCTAAAACTGCAGCTCGTCTTCTTCCCGCCGTTATCGGCATTATCTCTAGCCCACCATATCGGCGTTGATGGATCGACAATGACCTTGAAGTCTGGGTTGGCGTTGCGCCAGACCCTGTGGTGATCCTCCAGTTTCGTCGTGATGAGCTGGTGCGCGTGGTCGGTGTACACAGCGTGTGGGGCAAACAGCTTTGCGAATGCGGGTGAATCGTTGTCGGACCAGGCCGCAGCCCATTGTGCAGGAATACTCTCGATGCTTGGCATGTTTGATATGTCGTTAGGAGGCGGGCTAGGATAACAGGTCACTATGGATTATGGTGATATGCAGATGTGGATGGTGCGCCCTAAGGTGCAAGTGCCGGATGAGTCGTACGAAACTTGCTCGCTGGAGTCATTTGAAACAAGCCGGCCATTTATGACAAGTATTCGGTGCTTCCTAAGCGGCTTCAATGTAGGGCTTATGGAAATCTCTCCTAGTCCAGTACGTTCAGGGTTCGATGTTTTCCTGCCCCTTTGAGATTAAAGCTCCCGAGTTCATCCAAACTATACTATCTAGGCCGAACCTTCATTACCTAACGACAAGTCACTACCTCCAGCATATCCCAAACCAACCTCGAAATCCTGGGTC